>APFE030964813.1:110127-133461 GCA_000404065.3 Pinus taeda | reverse complement strand
TAAGGATGGACAAATATCTCCATTGGTATGAGGCCTTTTGGGGTAAGTCCAAAAGCAAATCCATGAGGGCTTAGGCCTAAAGTGGACAATATCATACCATTGTGGAGATATGTGGTGTCAAGAATCCTTACAATATTGCAGTATATGTGCAGAACTGTTTTCCTCACAAGATACTTGGCATGAGTACACCCGAGGAGGCTTATTCTGGTAAGAGGCCTGATATTTCCCATTTGAGGATTTTTGGTTCTCCTGTTTACATACATGTGATGAAGGATGCCAGGAAGAAGCTGGAGTCGACCGCAGAGGTTGGGATATTTATGGGGTACACTGATACATCCCACAACTATTGTGTGTATTTTTCGGACAGTCGCAAGACTGTTGTGTGATGGGATATCAAATTTCAGGAGGAGAAAGCCATGAAGTGTTCGCTTGAGAGGGAGCCACACTTGCATGCAGATGAGGAGCTATTAGTTGCTAAGGATGAGCTTCAGGATGTGGATCAACCACAAGATGAAGTTCATGGAGTGGAAGAGACCACTCATGCAGCGCCAACCATTAGAGGGTGAAAGCACACTACAGAAGCTGAGCAACTGGCTCAAGATGCAGAGAAGGTTGTAGAACCACCTATAGCACAACACAGACAGAGACAGTCACATGATTGGTACACTGGAGACATGGCTCTTGTGAGAAAATGTGTCATGATTGAGCCATCCTCTTTCGAGGAAGTTGTGGAGGATCCCGCATGGGTAGATGCCATGGTGGAATAGTATGATTCGATTGTCAGAAACAGTGCATGGGATATTGTCCCAAGACTGGAAGGGAAATCAGTGGTGGGTTTGAGATGGAACTACAAAATTTGGCAGTGCAATGATGGACTATTTGTTTCTCAGGGTAAGTATGCCCGGGAGATACTGGAGAAGTTCAACATGCATGGTTGCAAGCCTGTTGATACTCCTCTTGCTAGAGGTTGGAGGAAGGAGGATGCTACTTCAACGGAGGTAGTGGATGCCACTATTTATCGACAGTTTGTGGGGTCGCTTATGTATCTGGTCAATACATGATCCGATATATGCTATGCTGTTAACCAGCTTTCACAAGCTATGGTTAAGCCAACCAAGCTCTTCTGGAAGGCAAGCAAGCATGTATTGTGTTATATCAGAGGCACGTCGGGATATGGATTGTGGTACAGATAGGAGGGTGAGGTGAAGCTATGTGGGTTCACAGATGCAGACTGGGCAGGGAACCCAACAGACAGAAAGAGCACATATGGAGGGATCTTCAGTATTGGGTCGACAACAGTTTCTTGGTACAGCAGGAAGTAGAGATCCGTGGCACTCAGTTCAGCAGAGGCTAAGTATATGGTAGCAAGTTTGGCTGCATGCGAGGCTATATGGATGAGGAAGATCCTGGTCAGGTTGTTCAGGTCACACTTCGAGCCTACTATGATTTATTGTGATAACCAGAGTTGCATTAGACTCTCTGCTAATCCAGTATTTCATGAAAGATCCAAGCACATTGACATCAGGTACCATCATATCAGAGATTGTGTGCAACAGAGAATCATGTTACTTTTATATATTCCCACGGAGGATCAGGATGCTGATATCTTGACGAAGGAACTCACCAGGAGCAAATTCAAATACCACAGAGGTATGATAGGGGTTGCAGATAATCCATATCTTGTTGAGAGGGAGTGTTGAAAATGCAACAAGATTATGGAGCTTAGTGAAAAGAAGTCGCCTTCACTAAGTGGGCTCGCAGGCTATTTTTGGCGTAAAGTCTATTTTTAGACATATGGATCATGGTCTATGAGTTGCAAGATGTTATTTATGGATGATTGGTCATGTTGGTAAAAATAGATGGACCTCTATTTTTAGACATATGGGCGGAGTCTATTTTTAGGCTGCCAGTAAAAAATAGAACAGTCGAATATTATTAGCTCTTAATAATATTTGGACTATAAACATTATCTTATCCTCTTGCAGCACTTCAGTTCGAGCTACGAATGTGGCACATGCAACTGCCAGAAGGAAATACACTTTTCCTATGGGTTAGTTGAGCTATTGCATGAAGGACTTCAGTTAGAACTCAAGTGATTAAGTTTGGTGGAGTTGATTGAGGAGTTGATGGAGTTGTGTTCAGTTTGACTTAGTTGAACTAGTTGTATTTAGTCTAACTAAAAAATACACAAGTGATGAGTGGTGTGAATTAATTATTAATTAATTCACTAATTATTAACTCATAAATCAACTAAAGAATACATTAGTTAACTCAGTGCATGGACAGTTCAGTGGAGACAAGTGTTAGAGGTGGGTGAAAGGGTGAGATTACTATCAGTTGTGACTATAGCTATGCATGAAATTTGCACAATCATTGATTGAGATTGCCAATGAGGATTGCGTAGTACAAACCAAGGGAATTTGAGCTTGGATCAGATCTATTCTCAACAAGTATTGCGCAATAGAGGTAGGCAAACAATGGGGGAGATTTGAACCTATGACTTGATTCAGATCTAAGCTAGTTTGTGTGTAACAGGTGGAGATAGTACTAAGTACTTGTGAGGAGTATTGTACTATGTATTGTTACATGTTCTCTATAATAATAATATACAGATATTTGAGGGGTTTTCAGTTGTATTCTTTCCCCAGTACATACTGTGTTGATATATGTGATTGATGTTTCAATGTGTGCATGCGATTGTTTTTAATTCCACAAATTGATGATCAACGTAGAGGAGGTTATGTATTAAGCATCCATTCCGCAAATAGTGTATAATCAGGATAATATTTGTGAATAAGTGTCATATTATTCAAAATTTCTACAATAGATCTATATATGGTCACAAAGGTTATTTAAGAACTGTAGAGGAATTGTTATATGCATGATGAAGGTTACAGTTGTATATATGGCACCAACGAAGGTTGCAGTGATATAATATATATGAGCCCGTAAATGAGAATCTAGCTTCATTGCATATTTGAATTCACTCTCATGTGCAAATATAACTATATAACTTAATGACTTAATAAATGCAAATACAAATATGTTGTATATAAGAGAATTATTAAACACTTCGACACACACACACACACACACATATATATAACAATTTCAATTTATAAGTGAAATCTAAATATTATAAATCAATAAATCAATAATTGAACACTATAATTTATGGTGTAGTCTAACTTATAGATGAAATGGCCTTTTTCACCGGAATTCTCTGAAATCTTGTCATACAATTCCAAGATTTTTTGTTGTTTAAAATACATTTTTGAATGCATATATGGATTCAACACCTTGAAAAACCCTACGGAAAATTATGCAGATTAAACAATTTAAAGTCAACTTTTTAAAAATATCTATCATATTTTGATTATAATTAACCAAAAAAGGTTTTGTTCGTTTATAAATTAGACTACACCATAATTTAGAAATGGATTAATAACTAAAGGTTATGACAACTTTTATCAAGATTATAAATTAAGTTCAGGTAGTCTAATCAATAAACAAAATGGTTCTTTTGAGAGCAATTTTTTTTTGTCAATTTTATTCAAAATTCAGTACAAAATTTTAAAAACCATATGTTTAAGTTGTTTAATTTGCAAAGATCAAGTGCCTCAAGGATTTTTCAGGGTGAAAAATCCATTTATACACTCAAAAGTGTATTCTAAACAACACTAAATCATCATCTTGTTAACAATTTTATTGCCAAATTCTAGCAAAAAAAAAATTGCAAGATTAAATTTCAACAATTAAAAATTAATAATATTTAAAAAATAATAAAAAATAAATATTATTATATTTTTTTTCAATATTTTCAACATAAAATATTATTAATGTATTATAATTTATATTAATTCATAAAAATAAGGAGTAGTATTTAAGTGCGACTTTATCCGATCAAAAAAATTGTGGCCAAGTCTCTATTTGTGTTGTTTAAACTGATTTTTTAAATGCATATATGGATTTAGCACCCTCAAAAACTCCTAGGACACTTGGAATGTGAAGAGTTCACCTATCAAACTTGTGATTTCAATGAATCTCTCATGGATTCACAAATTAGATCAGAAAGTAAATGGGAAAACTTTCTAATGTAGGAGCATTCAGGCCAAGAAAACTCATTGTATTTTAGTAGACATAGGGGTATTGTGTTTTCAAGGAAGTTGGTTTCCTAAGAGTGAATTAAATGTAATTATTAATGTTTTGAGTGATTTTAATGAGAGAAGCTAGAATAGGGAATTAATTAAATATTGTGAGTCATATTTGTAAATGTTCTCGAATATAGGAGAACATGAGAGATTTAGGATAGTTGAGAGATTGAGGGATTTGAGAATTGATTGTAAATATTAGATTAGGAGTCAGTTCATGAATTTACGAATTGGAGAGGAGTTTTAGGAACAAAGAAGAGATTTAGGAATTTTCTTAAGGAATTCATGGATCTAAACCAGAATTGGGTTTAGAATCCCTTTGTATAAATGTAAGCCTTGAAGGCATAATGAGAGGTTAGAAAGTTAGATGTTTTAGAGAGGCTAGAGAGATAGCTAGAGTGTGGTTTTGAGCATATAGGCAGAATGTAAACATAGGCCACTGATATTAGAAAATTAGGCCAAGAGACAGAGTCTCAATCTGTAATTATCTGTTTGTATTTATATATACCGAGAGTAATTAAAATCTGTATAAATATTTGTTCGATTGATTGAATGATAAATTCAACATGAATCAGAGTTCTGTGTAATAATTATATGCAAGCGAAGTCGTGATGAAACATAGAGAGAAGAAGGCAGTGTGACAGAGGATCGAGATGGATCTTTGAATCCATTATAAGACACAAAAAAAAGCCCTGTAGAGGCATAGATCAAAGGAGAATGCATAGAAATCAACCTCGAAAGTGAATTAAGCAGCAAAAGAGCCAAGGGCCGAAACCCTGAAGAAAACCCAAAACCACAGAAACTGAAAGAATGAAGTAAAATTCAAGTAAAGAGAAAGGCGGAAGAAATGGAGTATGGGTGAATCGTAGCCATTGGATCTTTATGATCAATGGTCAGAATTAAATTGCATCGGCGATCGATAGATCTCGCCATCGAACGGACATTGGGCGCCAAAGTAATTAGATTTTAATTGAGAAGCCAGTCCCGAACTATATTATATTAGGAACTTATAATTCCCATCGGGTCCATATAGCTGAATAACTATCGGGTTTGTTATTCACCTGAAATTGGTGTGAACCGTCAGATCTTCTATATGCAGATCAATGGCAGGGAATTGTAATGCAGCTTTGGAGATTAGAAGAGTTAATGACCAGTGGATTAGGAAAAGGATCAACGATGGAGATTGTTATAAAATGTCGCATCGCAATAGTTTATTGGCATTGTATCGGTGAAGGAATATGGAGGCACGCAATAGCGATAAAGCACTGATCAGGATTGGAAGTGGTTGGAAACTAGTGGAGTGCTGAAGGAAAGGTCTGTAGGAGTGGACCCGAAAAGCTTTATGGCATAGTTAACAATATTTGAAGTCCGGAAGGTTATGCGTTATCGCATATCAAAGGAGATAGGGAACATATGTTAGTGGAACCCGCGAAAGAGCGATTACCAATTGTGATGAAGGTGTAGCATCGAGAAACGTGAAAGGTCGTACCAAAGGCGGAAGCGTATGTATTGAGTTAAATTCCCTTGTAAATGGTTATTAAAGGATTTAGCGCAGATATAACGGATTTCATATATAAGTCCATTATTATCACAAAGGATAAAGGGTTTATGGGTTAATCGTATATAGCCAATGTTAAAAAGGATATTCGCATAAAGTTAATGAGGGCCTAGAGGGCTTTGAAATAGTCTCGATTATAAATGGATGAAGGTGTTGGCTTATTGGGGCCTGACCCAGGTTCAGAAGAGTTATTAGCCAAACAAATCCCGCACTACTAGCCCTTTCTGCAACAATCCGCGGAGCACGGACTGAAGTCTCTCGCGAGGTAGCGAAGGAGGGTGTTGGAACCAGGTTTCCACACCCTTGGGATGTCTAGATGTGTTTTGGAGGGGATCGCGCACCATTCTGTACCTTCGCGCTACTCTGTATTGTTATCAGGCTTTCGCGTAGATCTGCACCAATGCGTTTTATTATGGTGAGTTTATTATAGATCTACTTTACTTCTTAAGGTCTTTAAGAAAACATTTAATAATAATACCCAGTGCACACAAAAATATGCATAAACTCAAAACATAAACAACAGATAAATTCGCAATAAAACACACAATGATTCATAATTTCTTATCTTTATTGATATCCTTTTTAGTACAACCAAATCTGCCTTGCACACTCAGCTGCAGGGATCTACGCACACAGATGCAGACTCTACCAGGCCTCTGCACACACAACTACAGAGCCTCTATCTATCTACCAACGACTCACACTTACAGACTCAGAGAGAATAATACTTTCACAAACCCATTCCACATCTAATCTTCTGAAAAGCTACCTCTACCCTTAGAGCCTTGCTCTATTTACACATTCCCATGGTCCGCGGACCATGGGTAGGTTGACTCACTTCCTATTATTTTATATTATTTATGGGCGGACAACCCTTTGACTTGACCTCTTACATTTCGTGCTCCATGCACTTCATAGAACTTTTTACAATACCATTACCCTCACTTATGGTCTTTAAACCCCAAAACCGTTACACGGGGCCTCCGCTACCGAACAGGCCCCCAACACAATCATCATGACTCGTCCCGAGTCACTCATTGGTGCGGCGATATGCGCTGCCAAAGCTTCGCGGTTCACCATCCCTGTGAGTGATGCCTTACATTCTACAACTCCCTCTTTGTCTCCTACGATGCTTCTTCAAGCTCCTACTCCATTTCCTCTACCAATTCGTACAACCGATGATGCTCATTCTACTTTGCTTGGTTAACACAGAGCACCCCCTCATAGGATTTTAGCTCTAGCTGGGGTGGCACATACGGGAATTCCTTACGCCATAGCAACAAATTTCCAATATCTGGTCTACCATACGCACTCTCTGCTATAGCTTGTGTTGCATTTTTGCAAGAAGGGTGTTGTTATCCACGAGAGCCCAATCTTCCTAGTACATTGGAGATGAACTATTAATTGCGATTTCATCATTTGTCTCCATATTCACAGTCTTTCCCTTATCTTTGATGGGTCGCCAGCCAGCCCATGGATTAGGCAGCGGCATCCAGAACAATTCTGCTTCGTGTCTAAGAATTTCCGTGAAATTGTCCACCATCAGCGTTGAACTCTGCACAACGCCTGCGGCTGTCAACACCCCATTATCCAAAAAATCCTGCATCTTTATTGGCCATATCCCATCCTAACGAATAGATCCATACCGGCAGAAAGGCGCAATAGCTTACCTTGCTCAGAACCACAGATCGTTCGATGGATACCCCTTTGTGATTCACAACCGTTTTGAAACTCAAATTCAGTTGTTCCCTCCATTTCTGGTGTCGTAACGTTAAGCCTGCAACAAATCGGTCTTGATCTGGCTCGTACCTCGTCTCTTAATTTCCCGCTGCCTGCTCCTTTGCACCATGAGTCAGACATCTTATCATGCATAGTGACAACAATGGTCACGTATTTGCTTGTCCATGTAGTAGTGCATCCCCTTCTGTGCAACCGTGACCCTTGTGATAGAACAACTCTACGCGCACCCCTGTTGTCACGCAGCTTCCCACCCAGACTACTTTATCGTCCCATGCTCTCTTTCAACTGGCTGGAGCAGCAAGACTGTCCTTCGGTCGGTTAGTCAGGTAGTCAGCCCACCCGTGTAGAGCTTCATGTGACTGCCATTTACTCTTCCCGAGAAAGAGTCTCCATTAAGCTTGGCAAGCTGAACCGCACCTCCATCTGTAACTTCTTTGACTACATAGGGTCCCAACCAATGCATTTAGAGCTTGCTAGGGAATTTCTCGAACTTGTTGTAATATAGTAATAATAGATCATTCTCTTTGAATGTGCGCACCTTGATATGGTAATCATGTTAAGCTTTCTCTCGTTGCTTCTGTACTTGCTGATGGAATCCAACCAAAAACTATTCCTTCTCAAGTTCCTCCAGCTGCATGATCCATTCTTCCAAAGCCTCGCGGTCTTCCATGCCTATCATTGTTGTTATTTGCAAACTAGGTACAATGTATTCCATTGGCATTATGGCTTCCATGCTGTAGACTAACTGGACAGGTGTTTGGCCCATCAACTTCTTGCATGTGGTTCAGTATGCCCATAGCACAGCAGGGATGCGCAAGTCCCAATCGTTTCGTTGTGCATTACATACCTTGGTCAACACAGTCTCCAAAATCTTGTTGAATGCTTCGATGGTCCCATTTTCTTGCGGATGATATGGCGTACTCTGTTGATGATATATCTGGAATTCATCCATGAGCACGCTGATAGTCTCATTCAAAAAGTGTGTTCTGCAGTCGCTCATTAGAATTTTTGGACACCCAAACCGTGTCAACACATTCTCAAATAAAAATTTCATAGCTATAGCAATTTTGCAGTCCTTAACTGGCTGGGCTTCCACCCATCGGATCAAGTATTTTGTTGCGATGATGATATAGCACACACCTGTCTCCCCTTGAGGTGTGATAGGTCCCACAAAGTCGATCGCCCATTTTTCAGACGGTTGCAGTGTCATCTGTGGCTTGAGTGGCATTTCATCCCTTCATGATGGCTTCTCAGTCTATTGACATACATCGCAGGCCTGATAGTACACTTTTGAGTCTTGATGTAGAGTTGGCCACCATAGTCCAGCGCAAAGGATCTTATGTGTTGTGGCGTGTCCCACATAATGTCCTCCTACAACCCCCCCCGGTGTGCTTTGGCAAGGATCTGTCCTCGCTCGAATTCAGGTACATATCTACGTAATATTCCATCATTGCCCATTTTGTAGAGGTGCCTTGCAATAACAGTAAAATCTGTTGCATGTATCACCACTTCTTTCTTTTGTTGATTAGAATACCCCAGCGGCACAGTTCTCATGGTTAAGAAGTGGGCATCTGCAATACACACTGCATAGAGCTATGCATCAAGTAGTCCCTTCTATAAGTTTGTGAGCTCTTCATCGTTCTCAATTCTAGATAGGTGATCTGGACCTGCATTTAGATGTCCTAGCTTTACAATGACTTCAATATCATATTCCTGAAATAATAACAACCATCTACAAATGCGCCCCCCCAACACAGGCTTATTGACTACGTATTTTAACATGGAATGACCAATATACATCTTAAAGTGTCCCTCGAGTAGATAGTGGCAGTATTTTGGGAGCATGTATACCATCGCCAACCCCTCACGCTTAGTGGTGGAGTAGTTCTTTTCGGACAATTTTTGGCTTGCGAATGCGATCAGGTGATCAATTCCTTCCACTTCTTCCTATGTGAGTACTGTGCCTAGCGCGATACACAAGGCATCGACATGCCTGTGAAATTCGATGTCCCATTTTGGAAAGACCAAAATGGTAGCTGATGCCATCTTTTCCTTGAGAGTTTCCAAACTTTTATTACATTCCTCATGTTATCACTCAGGTTGTTCCCCAAAACTTGATAAGAAAAGGGAATACGACCGAGGTAACCACTAACCAATATTTTAGATGCAATTTCTAGCCAAACTGCACCTAGAGAGGGCTCTCTCTATATGATTTAACTTTATTTATTTGAAGTTTTATGCTAGTTATGATGTGCAGAGGTTTGTTTTTAAATGGATTTGGATGGTGATTTCAAACAAAGGTAGGATGTAGGTCTGATAGGGTTAATTCCATTGGGCAATGGAGTCTATGAAGATGGACTACTAAGTGTGTTTCTGTGATGATAGGCAATACTACAGAGCAAGATAATCAGTTTGGAACAATATTAAAAGTCAGTGATTGATGGGATGTAGGCTAGGGGGTAAAGGGCAGTCAAGAATCCTTTATCCTGGTGGCAGAGGGAAGGTGCTTGAATATTTTCAAGGAGCAGTGAAGAATTCCTTAACCATGTTCAGAATGAAAGAATTAGCAGAAACATAAGCATTTAAGAATTTCTATTCATGCTAATTGTGAAGAAAACATAGATAACAGCGGGAATTGAACACAGAGTGTATTTAAACAAGTTTTGGGCTATTCTTTTTCCCTATTGTTAAGATTATGAGACATATATGAGATTTGCAAACATAGAAAACAGAAAAACACAGTTAGAGTAACTTATTGAGCCAAAGAAAGACACAGGAATTTTGTAGCAGAGTCTAGAATCATCACATCCACATTTAGAAGGTCCAACAACAATGCATTTTAATGCCCCTTGTATTAATGAATATCTGAGTTACAACGCAGTTCAAATGGGAGAATCACCAACCCCGAATACATTCCTTGGGGAGGTATTCATAACAAAAAGATTTACAAAATTTATTGAGGATAAGATATGAAACAATAACTCAGTTCACCCACTCTGTCAGAGAAATGAATGCAGAAATAAAGGCAGGAGTTATTGAGGCCGTGTTGGCTGCTTTAATTGATTAGATATTTTTAGACCTTTTACCCAGGAATTCGGCTGGTAGTTATGTCCTTGATTTTCCTTCCTGCGTTGTTGTCCTGATTTGTTCACCTGCTCTTGATCCATCTTTAATGTGTCAAGATCCTCGCTTGAGCTCCTTTCTTGATATTTGCCACGTGTCCTACTATTTGACCAGGTGTAAAAGGAAACAAGATCCAAATTCTTTAGGCAATACTTCTAGCATCCTCTGCCACCAATGTTCTGTGGGTAACTGGTTTCTTTGTATCTTTACCAGTATTTCATCAGCCTCAATATACCTGTAAAAGGTAGGCTTGACTTCAAAAATATGATTTATTTCATGTTCTATAAAAAATAATCCTTCCAATTTATCATACAAGCTCTGTCCAGAAGGAGGTCCCGTGTCCTCTGAACTGTTGGATGATGCAGTGGCTTGATTTGTTACATACATGTTTACCCTGTGAGCATACTGTTGATGTGATAATAGTTTTTGATTACTTGTTAGTAAACTGGGCAAACCTCTCTGCTGCAAGTTTGTGAATTTTTCTGTGAAGGCATCTATATCCATCTGCATCTCTTGACACTTCCTTTCCAAAGTCTGTATAAAACCTCTCATGGTTAGCACGTTTTTTATTGTCAAAATGGTGCCTATCCTGTTAGTTATCTCTAAAGTTGCTAACTGTTTCTTTTTATTAGTATTCAAAAAATGGATGAGCCTATTAGCCTGCTCAGGCATATTTCCTAATGATGCCCTGGTCCTTTGGATTTGCTCTTGTGCTCTTTCTATTAACTCAATCTGTTCATAGATTGTCTCAATTGCCTCCATTGGTAAATAATGGACTGGCCAATCTTGGTCCACAAAATCATCTTAATTTCTGCTAGAGGTTTTCGTAAGGTGAGATCCTTTTCCAATGATTTCACCTTGTTTTCTAGGGTCTTTACTTCTCTAGTTTTTTCTGCTACTGTCATCTTTGACTTGTCATAGCTCACCTCCAATTTGGTTAACTTTTCTTTTGTCTCTTTGAGCTCTGACATTTGAGCCTCTAGCTCTTTCATTGCTTTCATCATTTCTTCCATCTTCATGTTGGTCTCTTGCTCTGTTGTTGGTGCTGCTGTAGCATCTGTAGTTGTTGTACCTGTTGTTGATGCTGGGATGATAGGAGGGACTACTGTTGTACCTGTGGGGGGAGAAGTCGCACTTGTTGGAGCTGCTTCAAGTGGCTGGGAGGTGGACTCTCTCTGCTTCTCTTTAAGGGCCTTCTCCAATGCTTGCTCTATTTCTGCCAATCTTTCATTCATTCTCATTAGCAGACTTACCATGTCCTCTTCCTCCTTTTGTTGTGCAACCTCTGCAGTTTGTGGATGCACTGTTATTGGTAATTTTAGTTGCCTTTTGAGGGCTGCAATGTCCTCCTCCTTCTTGATCAGCGCTTTGATTCCCTTTGCATCCTTAGGGTTATGCCCCAGCTCGATGATGATTTCTTCTAAGGACTTAATCCTGTTGTCCTTAGCCAAGGAGGAAGCCTTCTCCAATTCTAATTGGGCAAAGGTATTATGTAATGAATTTTTCAGTTGGTCAGCTGCCAATGCCTTATCAGCCAAGGTGGCATACACCATCTCCCCAGTTTGTTTATGTAACTCAATCTGGTCAATTGGATGAATATCCTTCGAGAGCACTTCCAGATTAGTTCTTATATATTCAGCAGTTGACTGGGGTTGCTGTGTCTTGGGCTTGAAGTGGCTGAGGATCATTTTCTATTCCTGAATATCATAGGCAGCGATTAGCCTATGTTGATTAGTAGGTGATGTCCTCATCTTTTGATTATAAATCTGCATCCTTATTGGATCATTTCTAGCTTTAATATCAGTAAAAGTCTTTTTGATGTTCGAGCTTTGTTTGCTTTGAGGTTTGGTGGATGAAACTTCCAAGCTATGTTTCCTCTCAAGCTCTTACTCGAATGACCTAGTTGAGGTGCCATGTAGTGGAGATGCTTGTTGCTCAGTTCTTCCCTTTCCTTCCATGGTGCTTGTGGTGTCTTCCACAAACTCTTCTTCTAAATATGGATTTAACCTCTACCTCTTATCTCCTATTTGTTCTGATGGTCCACTTGCAGGGGCATCCTCTTCTCTATCTCTCTTTCTACTCTTTTCCTCATTTTGAGGAGTCTGTAGAATAGGGGCTTCAGATGACTTCGTTTGAGCTAGGGGAGCTTGCCCTTCACCCTATTCTTGTGTTGTAGAGGGATGATCAACCATGGTCTGTTGTTCTGCATCCATCACCTCCTTTCCCTTTCCTGCTGAGCTGGAATTTCGTGCTGCTTGCTCTGAGCTCTCAGCAAAAGATGTATCCCCTCCAATGTGCTAGGGTAGCTTGAAAGGTACCTGTCTAAAAGAGTCCAGGTCAAGTGTTTTCTCAAGCTCTTTCATTGCTTTTTCCAATCTCTCTTCCTCAGTCAACTCTTCAAACAATGTGCCCTCTATCCACTCTTATTGATTGGCATATTCCTAGATTTCAGGGATTGGAGAGTGAACATATGCTGGCAGTTTATTTTTGACTTTCCTATAGCTTATAAAATGATTGGGGTCATATGGTGCCCAATAGAAGCTCTGTTTTAGTCTGAGTTTCTGCCCTAAAATCTCATCATCTTCTAGCCAGGCTTCCCTCTGGTTGAAGGTGAAACAGCCCAGTTGATTCCTTATCTTAAGTTGTACCTTTTCCTTGGCCTCATAGAAATGGATTGTATCTGCCTGGATGAATTGTCTAAAGTATTCCAGGGCAAACAAGCGCATTGGCACATATATTGGCAATTTATAGGGGCTCAACTGACAGCCATAAATCCGAATCACAGTGTGATTTTGGTAAAAGTACCAGTCACCTATGCTATAGCTCTTGGAGAGCTGTAGAATTCTCTTCATTTCACCAGAAAGCCTGTCTGGAGGACTTGTTATCAGTAAAGAGGTGGCTTGATATATGAATAGATCAATAAATTCACAATAAGTGTAAGGAGAAAAGTAGACATGGTGGAAGACTGGGGTCCAGAAGATAACAGACCTTGGCTCTCCCTTGACATCAAATTTTCTGAGGGGAACTTGAAAACTATCTGGTTGATAGTAGAGCAACAAATGGTATATGTACGATGTGTATCTAAACACTCCTTCTCTGTCCATGCTCATAAATTATTCATGGATCTTATTAGCAATGTAGGTGGCATAGTCATACTTGATAGCAGGGGGCTGTCCTGGAGAAAAAATGGACATTAGGACCAATGTGGTTTCATCTACATATTCACTGGTTTTGAATCCCAGGATGTAGGCTATCATGTCAATGATGAACTTTCCTGCTTCATTGAACCAAGTGTCTAGGTATGGAGGAGGTTCTTGTGGTTGAAAATTGGGTTTCAGAAATGTTTTGCCAATTCTGGTTATCTCTGTACTTGGCAATTTGGCACCTTGATCAAGCAGAAATCCAATGGTAAGAGGAGTCAATGGTTCAGTTGGTTTGAAATGCAACATCTTATTTATTGATTCAGGGGTGACATAGAATAGAACTGTCCTAGAAGGAGACATCATTTCCATTTGAGTGGGCTCATAATTTGCATGGCATTGGTGAATGAGCTTAGGAAAAAAATTTACACAAGGAAGGTAGTACATGGGCATATTGGACTCCCAGATCCCAAAGATGTTAGTTGTGTTTCTACGACTGTTTCTGATCTCACAAAAGGCCTGGAGATGAGATGTGTTAGCCATTATATCATTAATTTGGAAATCCTTGTCAGCTAGGGGTAACCACTCCAATTCTTTATGTGGGGCATTGAGAGGGGCCACATTGAGGGCTACTGGAGCAGTGGCTACCATTTTTATAAGTTCTCAGGTGTTCTTTGAGTAAAATGTGGATTTTTACAGCAGTAGTGGGAAGAAATAGAGGCCCTTGGGCTTTTTCCGATAATTTTACAAATTGGAGCTTTGTTTAGACTCTGGTGGGCCAAATTTGAAGCAAAAGGGTGAGGATTGAAGAATTTATATTGCAAGGGAGGGGTAGCAATGGTTTCAAGGCCTTCCCCTTAGTAATTACTGAACAAGTTGACTTGAGCTCGGCTAAAATTGAAGGGATTTTTCTCAGTGGGACAGAATTGGCAGTTTGTATAGCAAAAGATGGGCAAACTAGTAGTTTAAGTGGGCAATTGTGCAAATGGAAGTCAATCAGGGAGCTTGTGAGCAAGATTTAGGTGAATTCTTGTCTTTCTCGGCCAGCTAGGCAAATTGTGCAGTGAGGTTTGCAATGTGTGGGTTTTTTGGTGGATAGATGGTCCTGGCGGGCTTTGTGTGTAGCAGCAGGGTGAAATTTCGACCAGTTTCTAGGATTGCCAGACAATTTTCGCAGTGAAATATTGAAATTCACAGGGTTGTTTACAAGATAATGGTAAATACCTTTTTTTCACAGTGTACTAGAGTTGTTGGTTGATTGGGAGATGATTTGCACAGTGGGGCGCTGAGCTAAGGTGGTCGAGGTGGCAAACTAAACGTTTGCAGGTGAACTTGTCGCCGTTTGCATGCAAAGGCTCAGCAAAGTTTACACAGTAAAATGGTAAAAAACAAATGTTTTCACGGGTTTTTTTAACAAAAATTGGCTTTTTGGCACTTTTTATGATGATGTCATCATGATGTAGAATTTTTGTCGCGTAGCGGGGGTACATAAGGTGACGTGACAGATGATTTGGCGTTGAGGTGGCGATGATGACGTTGTGTTGACGTGGTTGTGACGTCATTGGATGACGTCAGCGATAGGGGGGCGAGGGCGGTAAGCAGTTTTATCGCACCGCTTTTTGGGTGGTAGTGGTATTGAGTGGGGGGGTCACGATACACGTGGGTGAGCGACGCGTGTCCTCGGTACGGCGGCAAAACCACCATTTTCTCGGTACATATCGTCCGGACAGTGGGGGCATCGCGATAAGATCCTGCACCATCAGATCTGAGGGCCTCGATCCAACGGTTGATGGCGAATGATAAGTTGTGGGGGCACGGAATGGGGGCCCGCTTTAATTTTTTGTGACTTTGTAAGGTTTTTCAGCATATTTGCGGACTTTTGAAAAGTGGGTTTTTTTGGGGGAAAAACATGAATTTCGGCTATTTTATTTAGCCAAAGGCCATATAAATCCCGATGGGCATGTGGAGGGTTGTTATTGGCCCCTGGTGGACCAATAACTCCCTAAAGAAAAATTTAAAATATGGCTATAGTTAGCCAAGGGTCGGGGTATTTATTTTTTGGGGTTTTTTGTGTTTTTATACATAGTAAGGGGGGGAAATGTACATAGAAGCTATATAGTAAGGTTATTAGGTTAATAAGATTGTGGGGGATGGGTTTCTATGGTTTAGGCTAAGTTTTACAGAGTGAAAACTTATCCTAGGGGAGAATGAAAGGATGACAAGTGAAGTTTAGGAAACTTTGGTAAGTTGGATTAAAGACTTTTTACACAAGAAATGTGGCTTGTTTTGCCTAGGTAAAAGATATTTTCACTTAGTTCTATCTTGGGATAAAGTGGACTAAGGGTAATGAACATATCTCATTGCCCTTTGGGGGGAATATTAGTGAGTGTTTCTTGGAAAATGGGGAGGGGAATTAATCATGCTCCATTTGTTTTATAGCCACATTGCCATGGTACCTTATGATTTTATGAGATAGCAAATTATTCCAGAAGAGCAAATTGCTCACAAACCATGCCTTTGTACCCTCAAAATGCCTACCCAACCTAGTGTACCTAACATTTTTTCTTCATTTTCATTGGGTGCATCTGAACTAGCAAACCCTGATTCATCTCTTTTCCTTTAGCTGCCCTCCTATCTAAGTCTGCCCTTATTTATTCCAGGGCTCATATTAAGCTGTTGAGACCCTTTGCTTCACTACCATGACTACTTGCCTGCCAAGCTTAGATTGTTCGTGCAGACCTTTATTCTCTATTCTAAGACAAGTGAAATTCAAACATGATCTAGCCAGGATTAAGCTGTCTGATAATCATTAATTGTGGCAATAGTAAATCACCTATACACAGTGGAGATTCATCAACATATGGAACCTTTGTAACATAGAAAGGATGAACATATTTGGCACTTCCCCAGTCAATCATGAAAAATGAAAACCTATTGGTATAGGAAGCTAACAGATTTAATGATGTAATGGAGTGGATGTAATAAAATCGAATCCTAAACTAATTGCAGAAAATGTAATGCTCAAAATAGAAACATTAACCTATTGCAAGAAAGAAAATACAAGGAACAAAACCTATTCTAATTGAAAAAGTAAATCCCATAAAGTAAATGTCAATCATTACATTTCAAAGAGTTTAGGTCCATTAACAAATTTTATTGGATGTGGAAATCATCGTTGTATTATCCATTTCATAAATTTGTCCATTAACCAAAATCGTTGAAATGTTTTGCGTGGGTAAAGAGGCAAGTCCTAAGTGGTCTTTAGTTTCCATAATCATTTATTTAGAGCCTAGGGATCTTGCTTCAACCCTAAGAGACAATAACCAAGATTCTTGAGCGAATATGGGGCAGGTATATACACGCTGGAAGAGTACTATAGGAAACAATAGATTTACTATAGGAAACTATAATTCACTAAATGACCAAGTAAATCAAATCAAAATTGGATGGGACAAATTTTGCTATTGACTAGGATGTATTAGGTCTCCATTCCAAGTGGAATCTCTCAAAAATACCTCTATCAACCAATGCTAAAAAATAGAATAAAATTACTAGTCTAAAATCTAGAGATTTGAGAACTAGTGAGCTAGTAAATCTATCAAATGCCTAACGTAATTGTTGGGATAGGGTCCCTAGGGTCACGTTTGGTCAAATTTTGGGTAAAATTTAATATATTTTTGAAAGAATGTAAAGTCTCCACGAAATGTGGAAGCAGCGTGCGAATCTAGTATGATTCAAAGGGGCTTTAGTCCCTTAGGTGGGTAAGTTATAGAAAGTTTTGAGATCCGCCCGTGGTCCGTGTACAATGGTATTATAAGCAAAATTCTATATATAGATGAGTCATAGCAAGTCTAGAAAAGTAACTTTTTGATAGGAATCTTTGTAAGGGCAAGGAGCTAAGGAAGGAAACGTCTGTTTCTTGTACTTAGGTGAAAGGAGAAGGCTCCTGCAGCTGAGTGCGTGAAGACCTTGGTAAGTCCACAGGCTGAGTGCATGGGCCCCTACAACAAAGTGCACAGGGAAAATAAGTATGTACTTGAACGATTATACTTAATAAAGATAGCTTTGAGCCAATTTGAATGCATCTGCTTATTATTTTTTATTTATGCAAGTATCTATAACTTAATTCTCTGTTATGATTTATATGAATTAATGCTTATTTGCTACGTGAAAATAGTAGATCTGTAATATTTATGCATGTTAAGGCTAATTAAGAACCTTTGCGAAGATATGGAAGTTGTTTAATTGCATTTACAGTAATTGTATGTTTGGAAGCGTTAAGGGTGCGTGAAAGTATATCTAAGCGATAAGGACTACAAGAACCTATCACACATGCCTCTGGATGAAGAAACCTGGTTCTATCGTCCCCCAATACTACGACTGGAGCCTGTGCTACACAGGTTGTTTCTTGTTAGTTCCCTATAATACCATTGTTTTCCCTTATTATTATTGTCATTGTATCCCCTTATTGTTATTGTTGTGCCCATGTTGCCCCCACATTGTTATTATTGTGCCCCATAGAAGCCCACTATTGTTATTGTTGTTCCCTTACATTATTATTGTTATGTCGGCTTTGACTATATTGTGACCCCTTAGAATCCTATATATAGAAAGGAGGTCTTCTCATTTGTATCATCCAAGAATTTTTCATTTGTGTAATGTAAAGGAGGTATCCCCCTCAAAGAGGCTGGTTTTGAAGTTGTTGATCTATCTTTTCTTCTATTTTGTGAGCTAGTTGCATAACAATTGGTATCAGATATTTGGATTCTAGGGTTTCGCTGCTTCAAACAGGTCATCGTGGAATTTTTTATATAATTTTTTTTTTACAACATTTCAGAAGCTAAAATTAAAACTGATTTGAGCCGAAAATATATGAACCTCTTGAACAAATTTTAGATATTGCCTCGCTATATGTTCAGAGATATGATCCAAGGCAGTTAGGGTTTTTGCAGGCTCCTGAATTATATCTAAAACAGGTGACCTGGGACAATCGTCATAACTTTCTCTCTGAGCATCAGATTGAAATTTTGTCAAAAGTTATAGAAAGAGAATCAATTGTAGTTTCTTGTGTATCAGTTTCAGGTCTGAAGGTCGAAACAATGATACATGGAACTTCGTACAAGTTCGCTCTAGTGAACTATTCTATAATCAGGTCATTGTGGGAGATTTTGAATAACTCTTTCTTGGAGAATCCAATATTGCTCTGACTTGTGGGGTTGGAATGAGGACTCAGAGGGATACTGTAGGATGAAATTTTAGACCTTGGGAATCTGAAATTACAGAGATACAATGGATTCAATATTGAGCTCCTACAAAGCCAAAAGATGTGTGTAGTCTTTTTAAAGTTTTGCATAAGTTTAGTTTGAAAAATTAGTTTGAAGGAATTCAAAGGACATAGTGAAGCATAATTATCATTAATTGATGCCCCGAAGAAAGAAAATGGAAACACCTAGTAAACAACCTGAAATCTCTAGCATGACTCATGAAGAAGAGGAAGAAATGGAACATGATATATCAAAATTACGAGACCAAGTACAACAAATTTCACTCTCACAAAAAGTAGCAGAAGCAAAGATGGATGGTTTAAATAAAGGCATGGAAGCTAAGATGGATGGTTTAAAGAATGGCATGTAAACCAAGATGAATGGCTTGGAAGCTAATATGGATGGTTTAGAAGTAAACATTAAATATTTAAAGAAAGACATGGAAGGTTTGAAAGGAGGTTTGGCAAAGTTTCTACAAGAAATGCTTCCTAATGGCGAAAAGGTAGAAGAATCATGATGAGAACAAAAGAAATGTTAGTAATGATTTCATAGGATCTAAAATTGGATTGAAGACCCACCATGTTCCAAACAATGGTATGAGGAAGTTTGATGGCAAGGGTCCCGTAACATGGATAGTACAGATGGAGCAATTTTTCGATCTCCATTATGTGCAAAACACACAAAAGGTATGGATTGCTACTTTATATTTGGAACCCAATTAGTTTGTATGGTATCGATGGCTTTTGCCTCATAAAAAAATTGTCACTTTGGCAATTTTTACAGAAGAAATGATAACACATTATGAGGATACAAGAAGAAGCACCTTTTTTAGCCAATTGATAAATCTCAAACATAAAGGTTCAATGGTGGAGCACATTGAGGACTTCCAAAAATTAAATATAAGGGTAAAAGATATTCCATAGGAGCATAGGATTGATGTGTTCATAGGGACGTTAAAAGATAACATCCAACATGAGGTTTTCTTTTGGGAACCTGATTCATTAGAGAAGACATTAAGGTTGGCAAGAAAAATCGAAAACAAAATTATGGAAACAAGGAGCCTACCAATCACAGCTATAAAGATGGAAGTATTGTTGCTCCTAGCCTTCCACAACCTACAAGGTTGACACCACACCAATTGGAAGAAAAAAGAGCAAAAGGGCTTTGTTACTTTTGATAGCAAATACAATAAAGGACGTAAGTGTGCTGAGAATAAATTATTTTACATAGATTGTGAAGAGGAAGAAGAAAAGTAACAAGAAACATCAAAAGAAGAGGATAGACACCAGGAACAAAGCCTAGAGAAAGAAGAAATTAATCCGACCATATCTTGTAATTGGACAGAATAACCACTCCTCAAACTATCAAGATAGAAGGACATATCAAGAAGAAAAAGGTAATAGTGTTGATTGATTCAGGTAGTACCCATAATTTTAGTCATTGTAAGATAGTGAAGGAATTGAATTGCTTCCTATATCTAGCATGAGAGTGTCAAGTGATGGTTGCAAATGGAAGAACCATAAATTTCTTTGGAAAGTGCCATAATATCAAGCTAGCCATGGGAGAATATGTTTTGAATAGTCCAATGCTTGCCATTCCAATGGGTGGTGCTGATGTTGTACTAGGAGTCCAATGGCTACAATCTTTGGGTACGATAGCTTTTAACTTTCAAGAACTTTTCTTGAAATTTTTTTCATAGGGAAAGGAAGTTGAATTAAGGGGTATCGCAGGGAAACCAAGAAACATAATCATCTATAATGACATGACAAAGCTTCTAAATAAATAACAACATGGTGTAATTGCACAATAATGTTCACTAGAGTTTCCCACATCGAAATCATCTATTTCTCCAGATCTCCAAAAAGTATTGGGCAATCATTCCAAGGTATTTGTGACTCCCAAAGGAATCCCACCTATTCGTTATCATGATCATGCTATTCATTTGATTCCAGGAAGTGTTCCTCCAAACATAAGGCCTTACAAATATCCCTATGCCCAAAAGAGTGAAATTGAATGTATGGTTGCAGAAATTCTAGAGGCTGGTATAATTCAACCTAGTCAAAGTTTTCTCTTTGCTCCAGTAGTATTGGTGCACAAGAAGGATGGATCATGGTGCATGTGTCCAGATTATAGGGAGCTCAACAAGCTCACTATTAAAGATAAATTTCCCATACCCGTCATTGCTAAATTATTGGATGAATTGCATGGAGCAATTTACTTCACCAAGTTGGACCTTTGTTCAAGATATCATCAAATCAGAATGAAGACTGAAGACATTTCGAAAACAACATTTAGAATTCATGAGGGTCATTATGAATTTTTGGTCATTACTTTTGGCCTTACCAATTCACCTTGTACATTTCAAGGTTTGATGAATTCCATATTCAAACCCTTCCTTAGAAAATTTGTGTTAGTATTTTTTGATGATATACTAATCTACAACAAGTCTTGGAAGGATCATGTTCAACATGTTGATATGGTGATCAAACTATTGGAGGAGAAACAATTATATGCAAAAACCTCAAAATGTTTCTTTCGAGTACAAGAGGTGGAATATTTGGGTCATATTGTATCTCATGAAGGTGTTAAGGTAGACCCTAGCAAAATTAAAGCCATTAAGGAATGGAAAATCCCCACATCCATAAAGCATCTGCAAGGATTTCTCGGGTTGATAGGGTGTTATCGCAAGTTTGTTAAGAATTATGGGAAAATAACAGCACCTCTAACAACATTACTGAAGAAAGATGCATTTTCTTGGATTCCAGAAGCAACGAAAGCCTTTGAACATCTTAAAGAGGAAATGTGCCAAGAACTGGTATTAGCTATTCCAGACTTCACAAAACCTTTATTGTGGAATGTGATGCCTTAGGAAATGGAATTGGTTTTGTTTTGATTTAAGAAGAAAGACCCATTTCTCCCGAAAGTCGTCCAATCAAAGGAAAGTATTTACACAAAGCTATTTAATAAAAGGAAATGTTGGCATTACTACATGCACTTAAGAAATGGTGACCTTACCTAATGAGAAGACACTTGAAGGTAAAAATAGATCATGATAGTCCTAAATAATTTTTAGAACAAAGATTATCTTCAGAAGAGTAGAAAATATGGGTCACAAAGATGTTGGGTTATGAATTTGAAATCATCTACAAAAAAGGTAAGAAAAATTTTGTTGCAGATGCACTCTCAAAAAAGGATGAGGATGTGGAAGCATTACTTTGCGCCATTTCTATTATCCAACTAGATTGGATAAATGAAGCAAGAGATGAATGGAAGAATGACGAAGAAGTGTGAGCACTCATTCAAAAGTTACAATAAGACCTGAGTACATATGATACATTTAGCTGGAAAAATGATTCGTTATGGTACAAAGATCGCTTATACCTATGTAAGGATTCTCAATTCAAACAAAATATTCTTATCGAATTGCACACCTCTCCCTTAGGAGGGCACTCAGGATTTTTAAAAACTCACCACACGGTTAAGAAGGATTTTTTTTGGGATGGCCTTAAATATGATATTCAAAAGTTTGTGGCGGAGTGTTTGGCTTGAAAAAAAAAGGTTGAAACAATTAAGACCCCAGGTCTATTTCAACCTTTAGCCATTCCAAGTCAACGTTGTGAGGAGGTTTCAATGGATTTTATGACAGGTTTATCCAAGTTCGAAGGAAAGAGTGTCATCATGGTGGTAGTTGATAGACTTACCAAGTATGCACACTTTTGTGCATTATCTCATCCCTTTAAATCTGGTATAGTTGCTACTGCATTTATGGAAATAATTCAAAAGCTACATGGAAACCCAAAGATTATTATAAGTGGTGGAGATCCCATTTTCACTGGAAATTTTTGGACATAATTATTTTCTTGTCTGGGTACTTAGTTAGCTCATAGCTCATCTTATCATTCTCAATCTGATGGGAAATTTGAGATAGTGAAAACATGTTTGGAAGGATATCTCTGTTTCTTTGTATCTAATAAAAAAACATAATGGGTCAAATGGTTTCCTTTGGATGAATGGTGGTATAACACTTCCTTCCATACAGCAGCAAAAATGACCCCATTTATGGAACTTTATGGATATCATCCACTATCCATGACATCATATTTAAGAGAAAATTATAAGGTTCAAGCAGTGGAAGATCACATCGAGCATCAACAACAAGTTCTCCAACTCTTAAAGGATAACCTCACTTTGGCGCAGAATAGAATGAAACAACAGGCATATCAACATCGCAGCGAAAGAATTTTTGATGTAGGTGACTTGGTATTTCTACGGCTACAACCGTACAAACAAATGTCCCTCAAGCAAGCTAAGAAGGATAATAAATTATCACCAAAGTATTATGGTCCATACAAGGTGTT
>APFE030964813.1:88454-99303 GCA_000404065.3 Pinus taeda | reverse complement strand
CATATATGAATCTCAATATGGAAATGAAAATTTTTTATTGATGTGATAATACTGATTCCCCCCCCCCCCTCAGTATTATTTCCAACAGGTGGCATAGTTGTGATGGGATGCCTAATCAGTTTTTATTTACCATTTTGTAGTGTCATTGGTCAAGGTCCCTTGGAAGAGATGCAAATAAATTCTATCACCCACTAAAGAGTTGGATGAACACCATGAATGGTATGTGGCAATGTGCATTGTTGGTTTCTCTCCTATATTCACATCAAATTTGTAATTTTTAGATGGTTATTTAATGGGTATAGGTGTCCATTGTGGATCATGGAAATTGGGGTCATTTGTAAGCTTTTACAAATCTATAAAATCAAGAGAAGAAAGAAATGGAAGTTGGTTTTGATAAAATAGGTTTGAATGTAGCGACGGTAACCTGGAATGACCTTATGGTTCCCTGATAATGTAGTTCCTAGAGGTAATTATGTGGTTAAAGGGATGTGTATTCTAAATATTTTGACACATTAGACCAAGCAATGTGGGAAAACAATTATATTCCCCAGGGGGGTTAACTCCAAGGAAGAAGGAACTCCAAGAAGCATTTCCATTGATGGGATTATATCTTGTTCTAGAAGGATAATCTCTTGGAGTGAAAGCTCCCCCATATGTAGGAATATTCATAGGAAACATGGTTCTAATAGGGACAACATTTCCAAATACTTAGGACCTCAAAAGGTATCTGAACCTTTTGGGAAAATAATTCCTCCTAATAATGTACCACCCCAAAGATTACATGATCATCTAAAAACATTTTTTCCCCTAGAATGACTAGGAATAGACACAAAGCCTCTAAAACAACCCCTTTAAAATAATGTTAAACTCAACAGGGTAATCATAGGAATAGTTGAACTAGGTGGAAACAAACTAATTCTACATTCTAAGATTTAAATTTCCTACTACCCAAACACAAATTAGGTAGGAGGAGGGACACAAAAATAGTATAGAGACTAATTAGGGTTGTAGAAGCAACGAGTGGTAGGAAAACAAAAAGAGAATGGAGAAGAAAAAATGAGGTTAGAGGATAGGAACGTATCACACTAAATGGGGATAA
Source organism: Pinus taeda (assembly GCA_000404065.3). Taxonomy (NCBI): domain Eukaryota; kingdom Viridiplantae; phylum Streptophyta; class Pinopsida; order Pinales; family Pinaceae; genus Pinus; species Pinus taeda. The sequence goes on along the minus strand of APFE030964813.1, from coordinate 98,204 downwards.
AGAGGATATCAATGTAGAGATCCCTAAGAGAGACATCTTAGAAGATAAAATCTTATCCATTCTTGAAGTGCCACTCTCACCAACCATGGGTTGAGAGAATAAGGAAAAAGGTTGTTGAAATTTAACACTGAATTGAATGATTACATGGTTAAGAGTATCAATCTAAGGTGGATTAATATTGATTGGTGGAATTCCACTTATCATTTAAAGGATAAATTTATTTTTCCAAATCTTAAAAAAACCCTCCTTGACTCAGTTTGATATAAGTCTTCTATTGCCAAGTTATACTATATCTTTATAATGGTGGTCCTTCCTCTTAGGGAGGAAGGTTTTGAAGTCTTCATTACTGATACATAATTTTATCAACCATGATGAATATATAAATTTATTTAATTAATTAAAGAAGAATCCCCTATGGCCAACTAGAATCATACAAAAGAGAACAACCCTAATAAAAATCTAAGAGATAACAACAAGAAAACAAAAAGATATAGGGGCATTTTAAAGATTAGTCTAGGATGATTAAGGCCCAATTCCAATCAGAAAAGGTAACATAAATAGTTACACTAACATCCCTATACCATCCTTGACCAACTCAAGTGACCTCCGAAGAATGACATTGAGTGTTACCGATTAGGATGACTGATATGGTGATGTGACATTTGACTCAAGTACCACGACATTTCCACTAAAATCACCAAAGTATGCTCCCTAATGAATTGAAACTAGGTACCCCTTCACAATCAAGTACCTAGGGGAAAAATCATGGGTTGAGACCATAGATGTAGGTAGGGAAACTAGCCTAAAATATCTATGAGGGGTTGTTCACAATGAATTGGTTCCCTGAAGAGAAACTTGGATGCTAGCTCTAGTACTAAGAAAATGACTAGGTCAAGTTTTAGACACACAATATGTTATCTCAATTTCCTATTACTAAACAATGAACTAAATCATCCACAATAAACAACTAATTCAAGCAAGGAAAAAGAGACAAATCCACTCAAATTAATTAGACATAATGATGAATAAGGGTTTTGGACCTAATCCAAGAGATATATATCCCTCTGAAACTTTAAAAAATCTAGACACAAACTAAAATAGGTTATCAAACACATATCTCAACCAAAATGGCCTCTTAAAGAAATCATCGATCTCTCTGAAAGAACAACAGGTGATGAGAATATGATTAGCAATCCCTTGTTGTGCACAGAGTGTGATGATTGCAAAAATATCACCTTATTTGTAAGGGAACAAAGTGATGGGACTCCTGAGTAGTAGTTTTCAAAATATAAGCTTAGATCTAAACAATCAAGCATGCAATTGACCTAAACAAGACACAAATATGATAGAAAATTGATGGGCCCCAGAATTGGATATTTTGTAAGGCCCATTTGGTCTTTTATATACACCTAAAACATTTATTTAACCCCTTGCAAATTATAGAGTTAATTGATAGTATTAAAGGGTCCCTACGAATTCAATTTCCCCTTGCTTATTATGTGAAAATTATTATTAATTTTTGCACAATATTGAGTGAACTCTAAAATATCTGTAGAATGAGAGAACCTAGGGACTTGTTCCCCTCCCATAAATGAATGGAATTTTATGAAGTTATTGAGCATATTTTGGAGCTCCATTTATTGAGAAAATGTAGGGATGTGTTCCCCACCAAAAGAGGATCTTGAGCTTGGTTGGCTTATAGAGGATCTATCCTCCTTGGCATTGGAAATCAATGAGGGAACCATATCCACAATTTTAGGGAATTGGAGGGAAACAATCCTCCTCTCTAGGCTTCCTCCAACAAGACTAAGGTCATGTCAATCCATCACCCTCATCCATTTCCAACCTCCATCCATCATTCCCAAGCATTTCCCATTCATTTTCCTCGTTTCCCTAAAGTTTTACATAAGATTTTTGTGTTGCTACAGGATTGAGATAACACAAGGAAAAAGTTGTTTTACCATATCTCGGATGTTGATGATTCAAGCCAAAATATTTTCGGGAGATGTCTTGAACAATCTGTCAGATGTTGATTCCTAGTGTCCATGGCGTCCTTTTATTCTTGATGTATTTTCCCACATGTTTATTTATAGTTTCTCTTGTCAATCACCTCATACTTCATATGAGGAAATTTCACATGTAGACCTTTATCTGTGTGTGAACCATGCATTCATGCATATTCTTAATGAAAGAGATCTACACTGTCCTTGACCATGCTACCAGAGAAATTATCCATGCTCATTGATACAAATGATGACATGACTTTAACTGAAAGACATAGATGCATACATACCTCATCTTTGTTCTTTCCCCGATCATCTCATCTTCCTAGGTAGAGGGGGGGAATTAGTATACAATAAAACCTCCTCATATCAAACATGGTCATTTGATATTCAAAATCATGATCTGATGCAAGAAGGCACCCATGATGCATTGCACTAACTTATTAGCTCAGTATTCATAGAATTAGAATGTTAGAATGTTACAAAATTAAAAAAATTGGCATTATGTTACATCATCAATACTTTAATTCACTTATTTTATGTGCAAGAACATTTTCCATTGGAGCTTATAAGTGACTAAGGATAGTTAGAGAAGAGAAGAAAGTGAACCAAAGAGGGAAAGAGATGGAAAGTTGCAAAATAGCATAGAGAATGGATTAATAGGAAATTATTCTCATCCCCTATATATTGTTGCATTTTTAGTGTCTAAGAGCCAAGATAAAACTTATTAGTTTTCCGAAAATATAGATAATAGGTTAGACTTATTATACACAACTTGAAGAGCACTAGAAGAAATAATATTCTTGAAGGAATATCATTCTTCTGTTCAATGGATAGTTTAATGGATCACCATAGTTAGGCTAGCTAGATGAGTATCTCAAGTTTACTATGGTGATTTTCTTTATTTACCTTTAGAGCCGTTGCATTGGGTGAATGACCTAGATGTCTTAGACTAGTTTCCATTACCCTAGTGGAATCATAGCCCCTCCCATGTTCTCAATGTTACGTACTTCAATAGACTTAAATGTACAATCCAAAATAAACCCTAAATTTTGAGAAGAAATCAATCATACAAAAGAATTAACACAATAATATAGAGAAAGCCTTGAAGTAGGGTAACAACATATAATATTTCCTATGGAAGGAAATTAATTCTTAATCAATGCTTAATACAATTAAGATAATTTTCTTCATACCTATATTAAATTACTTTTATTTACTTATAATATTATTTATTTTCTAGGAACATTCTATAACACGGAACTTTTAATAAGCTTTCTTACATTATTTGCATCAATGCTACTACATGGGCCTTATTTACTATAACTAAATTTCATACATAATACATGAATACATTTCTATTATTACCCTAGATCTATATTAACATTGGATTTATCAAGCGCTCGAGAGGGATTAAATTCCTTGACTTGCAAACTTCTTTTTTAATGCAAAACTTGAGGAAAGATTTGCACCTTGAGATATTTGATCCCTCTCCGTGCTTAATAGATCCAAGGGTAAGATAGACCTAGGTTGGCTTCATTCATGCATGGTCACAATTTTTTTTTGAACATCTAATTATATGTCTAAGATTAATATGGGAATTTTAATTTTAATTTACTCGATTATCTTAGTTTGTTGAGATGATAGAGAATGTTAATAGCTTGAATATTGAAAAAGGTTTAAATAAAAAAATTGAAAGGAAAGAGACAACATAACAGTGTTGAATGATAGAAAATATGAATAATAAGAATGTAGTAAATTACAACTAGTCTTTATTATGCTAAATCTCAAACTATTTTCTTGTTTTGTTCTTATTGTCACACCTGTTAGTTTTGTCATATTTTCATATCAATTATATGAAAAATAACAGTTAAAATCATAGATCATTCAAATCTTTAATTTGATTTATTGTAATAAATGTCATATGTTATCTCTCTTGCTCTCCAATATTAATAGTATCTTTCTCCAATGTCAATCATTGTGACTTATGGAGTGTTAAACCCGAAGCAAGTTTCAATGGTGGTTGTTTTCTATTACCTTGTTTGAACTCAAAGTAGATAACAATGTCGAATGATGGAAAATGGGAATAAAATAATGTAGTCAATTACAAAGAGTTTATAGTTTCAAGAAGCAAACATTTTAGGTAAGTGGACATTTTATTTAAGATGAAAATTCAAGTATTTTATTTATGGTTGAATTACTATAACGTAGAAATCATAATTGAACCTTCCACTATGATTTGGATTTGGTGCATTGAACCTGACAACACGATTTGATGCAAAAATGAGTAGGAGTTTCAATCCTACCAAGTACAATTAGAGTGTCCCTTAGCAATTGTGGTTAATTCACTCACTAGGGTGCAATAAAAAAAGTTCTCATGTTCCCCCTTCCAAGTCAAGAGAAATGGATATATACGATATGGAAACTAACCCTTGTGTATTTAGTTCACTCAAAGGAAAGGAATGAACTTCCTATTCTATCTAAAGCAATCCATCTAAATATCTTTCTTTAGAGAGTGATTTAAACAATCTTTCGTTTTCCTTGGCAAGCCTACCCTTGTAGGTGCTCCTTTAAGCTTCCATTCCATTAACCCTCTAAATCCTCTACAAACTAGCCATGCTCTCATCTATGACACTCTTGAACTAAATGATACCAATTTGGTTTATGCATGGGCGAAAGTAGACTCTATCGTTATCAAATGGTTCTGATCTGTCGAGGACCATATTTTTTGCCTAAAATCCCATATTTATATTTGTATCTATGTATCTCTATTCTTCCCTCTCTCTCCCCCTCCATATTTATGTCTATCTTCGTCCCTCTCTCCTCTCTCCCCCTCCCTTACTCCCCCATCTATCTCTCTCTCTTTCCCTCCATCTCTATCTCTCTCCCTCCCGGCCTCCCCCTCCCTCTTTTTATCTCTCACTTTGCCTCTCTCTCTCCTCTGCCATTTCTATCTATATCTCCCTCCATCTCTCATTCTTTGCCTCCTTATCTCATTTCCTGAAACACACATGCTTTCTCTCTCCATACGTTTCTATCTCTCGCTTGCTCACTCACTCTAGCCCTCTCTTCTTCCCTCTCTCACCCCTCCTTCTATATCTTTATCTCCCTCCATATATCCTTCTTTTTCTCTTTATCTCACCTCAAAACATAGACACACTCTCTCCATATCTATTTATCTCTCTCTTTTTACCTCTTTCTTTCCCTCTCTCTCTCCCCCCTTCTCTCTTTCTCTCTCTCTCTCCCCTTCTCACTCACTCTCTCTCTCCATCTTTCTCTCTCTTTTTATTCTTCCCACCCTCTCTCTCCCCCTCCAAATCCATGACTATCTTCTTCCCTCTCTCTCAAGTCCTCTTTCTTCATTCCTTTCAATTTTGGAGCATTTTGCATCTTATTTGGTGGATTCTATCTGTTGAGCTTCTAAACATGAGTTTTGAAGGTGAAATAGAGGCTGAGTTCCCTTTGTATAGCAAGGACAAGTTTCTTGTTGGCCGGCCCTACTTTCTCTCTTCTGAAGGCGAACAGACTTCATTCAAAATTATTCGGAGACTCAAACGTTTGAATACACAGTCCAATACTGTCGCATTGTTTGAATGTCCTCATACGCTTCATACTCTTCCTAGGCGTGAGCACCTAGACAAGTCAAACTATTGGAGGGCTGTGAGACTCCCAAGCGAGTTTGGTCATTCTTGCAACTATGAGTATGCAGACAAGTGAAGATTCCAAAGGTTCATAAGATTATCAAACGACTCTGATAGCCATTTCAACATGGAGCAACCAGTCAAGTGAAGATCATGAGGGTTTGTAAGATTCCAGAATGACTCAGGCAGTGTTAGCGACTTCTTGCTTGTGTACTTTCTCAAATGTTTAAGGGAGGTGAGATGAAAGAACTCTTCCGACAATGATTCCAATAGTGCATCTGAGTTTGATCTTTTCAAGCTACTTCAGTTTCCTAATAAACTTTGAAAGCTGGAAATTTGTTGTTGCTGCATCAATAATCAACTCCTTCAAGTTCAAAGGTGCCTCACTTTCATGAAGCCATAATATTTCCAATTTTCTCCTGGCCACTCGTAAAACTCTCAAATTCCTTCTGGGAATCCAAGAAGGCCATCAGTAGTCTAGATAATAACTTCCATTTTGAAATCCAAGCATCTATTCATCGTTATTACGGGTGGAGCCAATGTTATGTAGAAAAGACATCTGTTGATAAAGGCAAATGAATTATGTGGTAAAGACATCTGTTCATCGTGCTTTTTTTTGGGAGATGTTTTGAATAATCTGTCAGATGTTTATTCCTAGTGTCCATGGTGTCCTTTTATTCTTGATGTATTTTCCCACATGTTTCTTTATAGGTTCTCTTTTCAATCACCTCATACTTCATATGAGGAAATTTCTCATGTTGACCTTTATCTGTGTCTGAACCATGCCTTCATGCATATTGTTAATGAAAGAGATCTACACTGTCCTTGACCATGCTACCAAATAAATTATCCATGCTCATTGATACAAATGATGAAATGAATTTAACTGAAAAACATAGATGCATACATACCTCATTTTAGTTCTTTCCCCGATCATCTCATCTTCCTAGCTAGAGTGGGGGAATTAGTATACAATAAAACCTCCTCATATCAAACATGGTCATTTGATATTCAAAATCATGATCTGTGATGCAAGAAGGCACCCATGATGCATTGCAGTAACTTATTAGCTCAGTCTTCATAGAATTAGAATGTTAGAATGTTACAAACTTAAAAATTTTGGCGTTATGTGACATCATCAATACTTTAATTTGCTTATTTTATGTGCAAGAACATTTTCCATTGGAGCTTATAAGTGACTAAGGATAGTTAGGGAAGAGAAGAAAGTCAACCAAAGAGGGAAAGGGATGGAAAGTTACAAAATAGCATAGAGAATGGATTAATAGGAAATTATTCTCATCCCCTATATATTGTTGCATTTTTAGTGTCTAAGAGCCAAGATAAAACTTATTAGCTTTCCCAAAATATAGATAATAGGTTAGATTCATTATACAAATCTTGAAGAGCACTAGAAGAAATAATATTCTTGAAGGAATATCATTCTTCTGTTCAATGGATAGTTTAATGGATTGCCATAGTTAGGCTAGCTAGATGAGTATCTCAAGTTTACTATGGTTATTTTCTTTATTTACCTTTAGAGTTGTTGCATTGGGTGAATGACCTAGATGTATTGGACTAGTTTCCATTACCCTAGTGGAATCATAGCCCCTCCCATGTTCTCAATGTTATGTACTTCAATAGAATTAAATGTACAATCCAAAATAAACCCTTAATTTTGAGAAGAAATCAATCATACAAAAGAATTAACACAATAATATAGAGAAAACCTTGAAGTAGGGTAACAACATATAATATTTCCTATGGAAGGAAATTACTTCTTAATCAATGCTTAATACAATTACGATAATTCTCTCCATAGCTATATTAAAATTACTTTTATTTACTTATAATATTATTTATTTGCTAGGAATATTCTATAACAAGGAACTTTTCATAAGCTTTCTTACCTTATTTGCATCAATGCTACTACATGGGCCTCATTGACTATAACTGAATAATACATGAATACATTTCTATTATTACCCTAGATCTATATTAACATTGGATTTATCAAGCGCTCAAGAGGGATTAAATTCCTTGACTTGCAAACTTCTTTTTTAGTGCAAAACTTGAGGAAAGATTTGTACCTTGAGAGATTTGATCCCTCTCGTTGCTTAATAGATCCAAGGGTAAGATAGACGTAGGTTGGCTTCATTCATGCATGGTCACACAAATTTTTTTTGAACATCTAATTATATGTCTAAGATTAATATGGGCATTTTAATTTTAATTTACTCGATTATCTTAGTTTGTTGAGATGATAGAGAATGTTAATAGCTTGAATAATGAAAAAGGTTTAAATAGAAAAATTTGAAGGGAAAGAGACAAAATAGCAGTGTTGAATGATAGAAAATATGAATAATAAGAATGTAGTAAATTACAACTAGTCTTTATTATGCTAAATCTCAAACTATTTTCTTGTTTTGTTCTTATTGTCACACATGTTAGTTTTGTCATATTTTCATATCAATTATATGAAAAATAATAGTTGAAATCATAGATCATTCAAATCTTTAATTTGATTTATTGTAATAAATGCCATATGTTATCTATCTTGCTCTCCAATATTAATAGTATCTTTCTCCAATGTCAACCATTGTGACTTATGGAGTGTTAAACCCGAAGTAAGTTTCAATGGTGGTTGTTTTCTATTACCTTGTTTGAACTCAAAGTGGATAACAATGTTGAATGATGGAAAATGGGAATAAAATAATGTAGTAAATTACAAAGAGTTTATAGTTTCAAGAAGAAATTTTTTTAGGTAAGTGGACATTTTATTTAAGATGAAAATTCAAGTATTTTATTTATGGTTGAATTACTATAATGTAGAAATCATAATCAAACCTTCCACTATGATTTGGATCTGCTGCATTTAACCTGGCAACACGATTTGATACAAAAATGAGTAGGAGTTTCAATCCTACCAAGTACAATTAGAGTGTCCCTTAGCAATTATGGTTAATTCACTCACTAGGGTGCAATAAAAAAATTTCTCATGTTCCCCCTTCCAATTCAAGAGAAAGGGATATATACGATATGGAAACTAACCCTTGTGTATTTAGTTCACTCAAAGGAAAGGAATGAACTTCCTATTCTATCTAAAGCAATCCATCTAAATATCTTTCTTTAGAGAGTGATTTAAACACTCTTTCGTTTTCCTTGGCAAGCCTACCCTTGGAGATGCTCCTTTTACCTCCCATTCCATTAACACTCCCAATCCTCTACAAACTAGCCATTCTCTCATCTATGACACACTTGAACTAAATGATACCAATTTTATTTGTGCATGGGCGAAAGTAGACTCTATCATCATCAATTGGTTCTAATCTCTTGAGGACCATATTTTTTGCTTAAAATCCCATATTTATATTTGTATTTATGTATCTCTATTCTTCCCTCTCTCTCCCCCTCCATATTTATGTTAGAGCAAACCAGTGCGCAATGGAAAATAAAAGACAAATACAACATATAAAATCATACACAAATGACACAGTGATTTAACGTGGTTCACCCAACCAATCTGGGCTACGTCCACCAAACAAAGGCATCGGCAATCTTATTATTAAACAGAAGATTACAAATATTTATTTCCTCACACACTCTCTCTACCTTACCCCAATATCTTGTATGGGCATATATTTTTATAGCTAAGAGAATAAAATTGACTCATAAATCCTCTCACAACAAATATAGGATGCATTAACTCCTCCCCAAAAAAATAGAGCTAATATAGCAACAAATTCTATTTCTGTCACATACATGAGATTTTTTCCCAATTTATTAAAACTGAAAATCTCAACAATCTCCACCTTGACAACAATTAGCCTGATACCCTATTTCTTTACTATTTTTATCTTTTTTGCGAGCCAAGAGAAGTCAAACACCAATGTAGATTCTCTAACAAAATTGGTTTCTTGAACATGTCTGCACAGTTCTCCTTTGTATGCACCTTTTCAAGAGAGACTCCCCTTTCAGGGATAACCTGTCTTACAAAATGGTACTTGATTGGTATATGCTTTGATTTACTATGATAGGCCAGATTCTTAGCCAAATGTATTGCACTTTGACTATCACAAAATAACTTGATGTTGTCCTGCAACCTACCA
>APFE030964813.1:58903-88288 GCA_000404065.3 Pinus taeda | reverse complement strand
ACCTTCTCTTATCCAAATCACCTGCAAAATCGGAATCAACATATCTGCAAACAAATTCACTACTTCTGTTATAAGTGATACAATAATCACTTGTGCCTCTCAAATACCGAAGCACCCATTTTACTGCTAACCAGTGTTCTTTACCTGGATTTGCCATATACCTGCTGACAACCCCAATTGCATGTGAAATATCTGGTTGAGTACAAACCATCGCATACATCAAACACCCTACTACATTGGCATACGGAATTCAAGACATATATTCCTTTTCTTCATCTGTATTAGGACATAAACTAGAAGAAAGCTTAAAATGGGAAGCTAAAGGGACTGACATAGGCTTCACATTGTTCATACTAAACCTCAAGAGTATTTTCTCAATATACTTTTGTTGTGATAGCCACAGCTTACCATTGCTCCTGTCTCTGAAAATCTCCATGCCCAAAATTTGTCTTGCTGCTCCTAGATCTTTCATATCAAATGTCCTTGCCATCTGAGCCTTTAACCTGTTGATCTCTTCTATGCTTTTTCTTGCTAAAGGCATATCGTCAACATACAACACTAAGATAATGAACATGCCATCACTTAATTGCTTAAAATAAACACAATGATCATATTCACTTCTTATATATTTTTGACTCAACATGAAAGAATCAAACTTCTTGTACCATTGTCGAGGCGACTGCTTCAGACCATACAATGATTTCTTGAGCTTGCAGACAAATTTCTTGTTGCGATGTTGAACAAACCCTTCCGATTGTTCCATATAAATTTCCTCATCTAAATCTCCATGTAAAAATGCAGTCTTAACATCTAGTTGTTGTAATTCTAAATCAAGCAAAGTGACTAATGCTAACACAATTCTAATTGAAACTATTTTAACAACTGGTGAAAATATCTCATGAAAGTCAATGCCTGCTTTCTAAGAAAACCCTTTTGTGACTAGCCTCGCTTTGTACGTGTCCTCTGTATCATCCACACCTCGTTTCAATTTGAAAACCCATTTACATCCCACAGTTTTCCTGTCTTTCGGATGTTCAACCAGATCCCATGTGCCATTTTTACCTAAGGCCATCATTTCGTCCTTCATAGCTGTTTTCCACTTTTCACTTTTTGAACCTTCTACAGCTTGCTGATAGCACAAAGGTTCATCATCGTTAGTAGTAGATGCAACTGAAGTAACATAATCATCATACCTTTTAGGAGGACGTTTCATTCTTGTAGACCTCCTTAAAGATGTTTTTGGTGCTTCCACAATTGGCTGATTACCATCTGTAGGAACTTCTTCATGATCAGCATCTGAGACATGTTCATGATCTACATCTGAACCTTGTTCATGATCTGAATCTGAAACCTGTTCATGACTTGCATCTGAACTATGTTCATTTTGACTATCATCAGAAGTGGTTTCAAACTGAATGTGTTGAAAGTCAGATACATTATCCTGTTGCAATCTATTATCTACATCTAACTGTACAAGAGAGGATTCATTAAACTCTACATCTCTGTTGATGATGATCATGTGGGTAGTAGGATCCCATAATCTGTATCCCTTTGTTCCATCACCATATCCAACAAAGATATACCTTTTTGACTTTGGATCTAATTTAGTTCACTAATGTTTAGGCACTAGAGCATATGCATCACAACCAAAAGCTCTTAGTTTAGAATAATCACAAGGTTGACCTTCCCATACCTCTTGAGGAATATTGCATCCTATCGCCGTTGATGGTGATCGATTTATCACATAACAAGCTGTAGCCACCGCTTCTGTCCACAATTCCTTCTGCAAATTGGTGTTACTTAGCATACTCCTTGCTCTCTCTAAAAGAGTCCTATTCATGCATTCAACAACTCCACTTTGCTGAGGAGTATAAACAGTGGTCTTATGTCTCTCGATCCCAACGTCCTTGCAATAATTATCAAAATCCTTGGAAGTAAACTCACCACCATTGTCAGTTCTTAAACATTTTATAGTTCTACCAGTGATGTTTCCTACCAATGCTCTAAACTGTTTGAAAACTGTAAATACATCAAACTTCCTTTTCAACATGTAGACCCACACTTTCCTAGAGAAATAATCAATAAACGATAAAAAATATGATGAGCCTCCATATGAGGTTGTAGGGGATGGACCCTAAACATCTAAATGGATATAATGAAGGATTTCTTTACTAGTATGTTTGCCTGTTTTAAAATTTTGCTTACTTTGTTTCCTAAACAGACAATGTTTGCAGAAATCTAACTTACCAAACTTTAGGGTAGGAAGTAACTTACAATCAATCAAAATTTTTAACCCTCTTTCGCTCATATGGCCCAACCTTTGATGTCATAAATGAATAGAACTACTGTCATGTTCAGACACCGTAGACACATGATCTGACCTTGTTCTTCCTTCTAACTGAAATATATTTCCTACCTTCTTAGCTTTCATTACTAGTAAAATACCTTTATAAATTTTCATTACTCCACCTTGAATTACAGTTTTATATCCATTTGTGTCAAGTGCTCCTAGTGAAATTAGATTTTTCCTTAATTCTGGTACATGTCTTACATCAGTTAAAATTTTAGTTGTCCCATCAAACATTTGCAGTTGAATACTTCCAATTCCCACAATGTTACATGTGACATCATTACCCATGTACACGACTCCATCATTAATTGATTTATACGTCTTAAACCATTCTCTATGAATGCACATGTGGTTTGATGCACCAGAATATAATAGCCAATGTTGATCATGATTTGAAAAATTAACTAATAACACTTTATCACTCATACCTGAACTGGATGTCGAACCTGTATCTGTCATGTTTTCTTCTTTATTTTCTTTCGAAGAGTCTTCTTTAGAAGTTTGTTGTCGCTTCCAACAGTCCTTATTCAAATTTCCAGATTTGCCACAAAACCAACACTTTACCTTACTCTTCTTCCCTGTCGACTTTGAACGTGAGTCGTTGTGCCTACTGAAGCGTCTTTCTTTAGAACGACCTCTAACCATCATTGCTTCTGATGTTGAGGTTTCTAAATTCGACCTTCTCCTTGTTTCTTCATATAATAAATATGCAACTACATCATCAAACTCAAGGGTTTCTGATGAACTAAGACTTATAGAAGTAACAATCTGATCCCATGACTCGGGAAGCGAGCACAATAAAGTAATAGCTTTATCTTCTGATTAAAATTTTACTTCTATACTTTCTAATTACACTAGGAGAGTATTAAAAGTATTCAAATGATCAGTAATCGATGTACCTTCCTTCGTTCACAAACTGTACAACTGTCACTTCAGGAGAATCCTATTGGTTAAGGATTTTGTCATGTACAGCTTCTCTAGCTTCATCCACAAACCAGGAGTTGTTTTCTTCGACACAATGTTAAACAAAACATCATCCGCCAAACACAGTCGAATAGAGCTCAATGCTCTTTCATCCATCTCGGTCCACTCATCATCTGTCATATTGTAAGGCTGTTTGGATTTTCCCATCAATGCCTTCGCCACCCCTTGTTGCATAAGCAGATCGTACATCTTTACTTTCTAGATCTCGAAGTTGTTTTTGCCATTGAACTTCTCGATCTCAAAACGAGCACTCTGAGTTTTTGCCATATTGTATCAACCAAAACAATCTCCAATTCCAACTTGTTAATCGATCAAATTAATATCTAACAAAAAATGCATTCGCCTTCTACTATATTGCCTTTATCTTATCAAAAAATTGTCTCTGTTGTACAAACTGCAGATTACAGATAAAAAACCAAATAACAAAAGTGTAGTTTTACCAACATGGTCCTTGGTTGGTGCGCTGAAAGGGAATTGGCGCTACCTGAACGTCAACGATCTGCGCCAGAAGCAGAATCGCTTAGAGTACCAAAATTGGCGCGACTAAACCTGTCGGATCCGTGCCAATCAGGATATTGGCGCTCTGGCGCGACTATTAAGGTTGGATCCGCGCCAATTGGCGCACCTATTCCACGAATATCCACGCCAATCTGTTCACTGTCTAATATTAGCACGACTGTTTCACCCAAAACCGCGCCAATCGCAAAATCTCCAAAAAACTCCACCTGCAGTAGCTCTGACGCACGCACGCACCTGCTCCTCAACACGCTCTAGTACCAATTGTTAGAGCAAACCAGTGCGTAGCGGAAAATAAAAGAAAAATACAACATATAAAATCATACACAAATGACACAGTGATTTAACGTGGTTCACCCAACCAATCTGGGCTACGTCCACCAAACAGAGGCATCGACAATCTTATTATTAAATGGGACATTACAAATATTTATTTCCTCACACACTCTCTCTACCTTACCCCAATATCTTGTACGGGCATATATTTTTATAGCTAAGAGACTAAAACTGACTCATAAATCCTCTCACAACAAATATAGGATGCATTAACTCCTCCCCAACAAAATAGAGCTAATATAGCAACAAATCCTATTGTTGTCACATACATGAGATTTTTGCCCAATTTATTAAAACCGAAAATCTCAACAATTTATGTCTATCTTCATCCCTCTCTCCTCTCTCCCCCCTCCCTTACTCCCCCATCTATCTCTCTCTCTCTCTCTCTCTCTCTCTCTCTCTCTCTCTCCTGGCCTCCCCCTCCCTCTCTTTATCTCTCGCTTTACCTCTCTTTCTCCTCTGCCATCTCTATCTATATCTCCCTTCATCTATCATTATTTACCTCTTTATCTCATTTCCCCAAACACACATGCTTTCTCTCTTCATACGTTTCTATCTCTCGCTTGCTCACTCACTCTAGCCCTCTCTTATTCCCTCTCCCACCCCTCCTTCTATATCTTTATCTCCCTCCATATATCCTTATTTTTCTCTTTATCTCACCTCAAAACATAGACACACTCTCTCCATATCTATTTATCTCTCTCGTTTTACCTCTTCCTTTCCCTCTCTCTCTCTTCACCTTCTCTCTTTCTCTCTCTCTCCCCCCTTCTCACTCACTCTCTCTCTCCATATTTCTCTCTCTTTTTATTCTTCCCACCCTCTATCTCCCCCTCCAAATCCATGACTATATTCCTCCATCTCTCACTATCTCTCTCTGAAGTCCTCTTTCTTCATTCCTTTCTTTCCTTTCTATCCCACCTCCAACTCTCTCTCTCTCCCCATTGTTGTCACTGTCTCCTTCCCTCCCTTCCTCTCTCATTTTCTATCTCCCCTATCCCCTTTCCATCTATGTCTCCCTCTCTCTTTTCTCTTTTTTTTCTCTTCCCTTGTCACTCTCTCTCTCTCTCCACTCTATCTCTCGATGTATTTTTCATGGGATACTAAGGTCATGGGACACAATTTCCAAGTTGAATGAAGGGAAGAAAATTACATCTTGATACACTTATGGTTAATTATTTATTGGAACTAGAAAGAGGAAAAAGGAAATAAATGGAAAATGATTTATTACAGGTTAGAAAGGTACACGTGGAAAGGATGCAAAATAAATAAAGGAACATGAAATAATTTCATGCAAGGGAAAATACATAATATGAAAGGGAAATGAAGAAAAAGGAAAAGAAAAGAAATGAAAAGAAATTG
This sequence comes from Pinus taeda, assembly GCA_000404065.3. NCBI lineage: Eukaryota > Viridiplantae > Streptophyta > Pinopsida > Pinales > Pinaceae > Pinus > Pinus taeda. The sequence continues at coordinate 82,743 of APFE030964813.1, read as the reverse complement.
GAGAGAAGGCATTCATGCATTCAATCTTTGGGTAGAATAGAACGTGAGAACACAAACAAGAGACAAGCAAGGAAAAAGAAAGGAAAGCAAGGAACGCAAGAGGAATTCATGCAGTAGCCAAGAGGAAGTTTAGACATCAGCAAGCAAGGGTAGAAAAAAGCAGCCAACGAGAGGATTTTTGCAGGTAACAATGTGCATGTGTGATTTATCATGTTGGGATTTGAATGCATGGTCAATGCATTAGTTTATTGGTCATTGTTTTGACATTGGCATGGCATTTTTTTGGAATGGCAATGATATACAACCTTGCCTTATGTCATTTCCTGGACAGCCATGATGTAGTGAGTTCCCTGTTTGGTTGAGCTTTGTATTAATGGTAGAATTTGTATCATGGTTGAGGTGATCTCAGTAAAATCCCATGGTTGATGGTGGATATGGATTTTTACAGGAAACTCTTAAGAGGTGGGTGGAGATAGGAAAATTCCTCTGGGTATGGTGAAGAAATTTTGAGGCATCCAGGCTTGTATTGATTTTGGTGATTTATGGACCCAGTATTGGGTGAAGTCACTGTGGTATAAGTGTGGAGGTGGTTTTATATGGATTCCATTATGATTTGGTTTATCCCATGTGACCCCACACCCATGCATGGAATATGGCATGGGGGTGATTGGTTGAAAGAAAGATTTGGTTCAGCCCAATCTATGGTCGGGTGTTATGTGGAAGTCCTTGACTTGGTTGGTACTATGCATAGTATTATATCTATTATTATTTAATGAGATTAATGATCAGAAGTTATGTTTTAGTGTTTGATTATATTATTGCTTTTTCATGGTTTCATTATGGTTAATTGTTGGTTACATGCATGGTATATTTCTTATTATATGATGTGCTCTTGTTATTGATATTGCTCATGGTTTGTCAAGTTATTGAATAGTTATATGAATGCATGAGGTAATAAGTGTTTGTTGCAATTAGCATGAGAGGACAATAAACAGGAAGAAACCTTTCCAATACTGCTCAAAAATCCATGGAATGTTGGTACCCATAACCCCACTTTATGGGGTTTAGGCAACGCCCCAGAAAATTTTGGTTTTGGACTCTATGTTAGGTTGGGCAGACCCACGTATGGTTTTGTGCATGATTTTCACACATGTTTTTGGACGCGATGATTTTTTGGTCCATGGTTTTGGACGCGATGGTTTTCGGTCCATGGTATTGGATGCTTCGACATGTATAAATATGTATTGTAACATTGAAAGGAACATAATGAAAAATCAAGCTAGTAGTCTCGGTTTTGGGATCCAGAGGAAAATCTCTGTGTATATGTGTTTTATGTGTTATTCTCTCGCATTATTTATTTTATGTGTTTTAGAATTCATATGCAGGTAATTTCTATATGGGGTTAAAACCTACATTTGATGGTTCTGCACAGGAGGAAGGATGTAGTGGAGGAGCCATTCTACACCTCATAGCTTCCCATTTCTACCATATACAAATGGGACTAGGTTGGGGTATGAACAACTTTGCAGAAATATCCTCTACAAAATTCTTGATACAATTTTCCCTAGAAAACCAATGTCGAGATATCCAACTCTTTGGGGACCCAAAAGTTTTCTGTGAATGGTTAAACAAAAGAACTAGATGTTATACATATACTTTGAGACATATTCTGGATGAGGCTCATCGACTTATTACATCTTTTGACACATTTGCATGCCATCACATTTATAGGGAACAAAATGCAGATGCTGATAGATTATCCAAAGAAGTTGTGCACAGGCCATTCCACACTTGGATGATCCAGGAACATAGAGAGGGGGCTTGCGACCACCACTACCATCGACCTTTCATGGACATAGATGTTTATTAAGCTCACAGGGAGCTTGGCTTATGTTTATAATTTTTCTTTTAAATTTCCATCTGTAAATATTCATATGTTTCATTTACATCAAGACCTATATGGACACGTTACATGACTACAATTATTTTTTTGAAAAAACAGTATCCTGAATATTTCAGAAAAAGATGCCTCCCTGCGTGGACACAAGGCATCAACATTAGATCTATTATGGAACCTTATTTATATGATAGGCATTTCCTCTTACATCATATTCTTTTTGTATATACAATATTTAATTTTCTCACTTAATGAAAATTACGCTTTTTCCAATGTGGTAAAAGGTACCAACCAAGTCAAGGACTTTCGCGTACCACTTGATCATAGATTGGGCTGCACAAAATCTTTCTTTCAACCAATCATCACCATGCCATATTCCAAGCATGGGTGTGGGATCACATGGGATAAACCAAAACATAACCATACATGGAATCCATAGAAAACCACCTCCACCCTCATACCACAATGGCTTCACCCAATATTGGGTCCATAAATCACCAAAATCAATACAAGCTTGGATGCCTCAGAATTTCTTCACCATACCCAGAGGAATTTTCCTATCTCCACCCACCTCTTAAGAGCTTCCCATAAAAATCCATATCCATCGTCAACCCTTGGGATTTTCCTAAGACCACCTCAACCAAGATCCAAATTCTACTGATAATCCAAAGCTCAACCAAACAATGAACTCACTACATCATGGCTATCCAAGAAATGACATAAGGCAAGGTTGTACATTATTGTCAATCCAGAAAAATACCATGCCAATGACAGAAAAAATGACCAATAAACTAATGCATTAACCATGCATTCTGTTGGACACCTAATCCTCAATGGGTTAGTGTGGAAGCCAAATAGACAAAAGGAGTCCAAGAGACCTTGGGATGTGAAACCCAACGGTCAAACCATGTACTATAAATGTATATGTCTTGTTAATAAAAATATATTATCATGTTTTATATTTTATATTTGTTGCTGCCATGTGTATGTTTAACAAGGTATCAGAGTAGGCATATCCCTGCCCTTTATAATTAATTTGAGCCATTTGTTTTATGGCCTTTCTGTGCAGATTATTTCTGCCATGACTTCTGCATTTCATAAATATTTTCTTAGCTAAATTCTAGCTTCAACCTCTGTGATTTCTCCAGCCCTATCTTTACCATTCCTAAACTTGGTTGTAACTCCTTGTATCAATTTTTCTGCCTATCTTCCTATTCTGCCCATATTGCAAAACTGACATCCCAGGCCCTGACCTGGTAATAACATTCCCTTGAAAAGGGTTGTTTTCGAAAAGCGTAACTAACTGCCTTTGATTTTAAAAATGCTGGTCGTGGTTGATTGAACTCATGCATTGAATTCTCTATGGATTCTTTGTCTTAGTAGCAGACTTAGATCAATCTGCATGTTGTTGGCATAGTGTTTTGCTGGACTACATCCCACAACATTGTAAGTGATACGTTGTCACTGTGCATTGGTTTTCTATGGCCATCAGATTTGATGGAGCAGATAGACTGGTATGAGTAATGCAGATTTTCATGGAAGGAGCAGTTTGATTTGTGATAATCGGTTGCTAATTTATGAGATGTTTAATTTATGTTCCGTGGTTATGAATTAAATCTCACGCTGAATATTTTCTATTGAATTTGGTTGGTGCCTCCATGCATTGAGTTGGATACTCTTCATCTGGACGTTGGTCAAAACTCTTGAATGCTGGTCAAAATTCCTGTGAGTCATATGCTACAGTGGAATTGGTGGCATACAATTTGTAGATAATGTACCCGATGATGAGGCCTTGTTTGCTTTGATCCTGGAAATTCATAGAAGGCAGGATAAAATCGCTATCCATATGAAAATGTTAGATCAGCACCTGCATTGTCCTACCTTTTTAACACTTCGAGTTTCACCTCAAGTATATCCAAGTATCCTAGGAGAGCCATCAACAGGTAGTCGCGGCGTTATCCAAGCAATTTTCTCCGCCAAATTTAATCGAGGTTGTGCTCTTACTAGCTCGAAACACCCCTTTGCGAAGTAAGTTTTTTGATCTTCCGAAATTTCTGGGGTTCCATTGTTGAATATCTCCTTGTATTTAGAACGAAAACGCCAAGCTTTTTATTTTCAGAAACAAGACTCAAAATTAAGCCGCTTTAGTTGTGCGTTGGAATTTCCTCTAATTTTGTGAGCATTGAAGGATTATGATTTCAATGGGAAAAATTCATGTAGTTTTCATGGAATATCTGTGGAATTAACTGAATTTTATCTTCTCGATGATTTCATCGGTTGAGCTTGTCTAACTCCTCTAAATGTGTTGCTTTATTTTCAATTTTGGAGCGTTTTGCATCTTATTTGGTGGATTCTATCTGTCAAGCTTCTAAAGATGAGTTCTAAAGGTGAAATAGAGGTTGAGTTCCCTTTGTATAGCAGGGACGAGTTGCTTGTTGGCCGGCCCTAAATTCTCTCTTCCAAAGGCAAACTGACTTCGTTCAAAATAATTTGGAGACTCAAATGTTTGAATACACAGTCCAATATTGTCGCACTATTTGAACGCTGCCATACGCTCCATACTCTTCCCAGGTGTGAGCACCCAGGCAAGTCAAACTGTTGGAGGACTGAGAGACTCCCAAGCGAGTTTGGTCATTCTTGCAACTACGAGCACATAGACAAGTGAAGATCCCAAAGGTTCATAAGATCATCTAATGACTCTGACAGCCATTTCAACTTGGAGCAGCCAATCAAGTGAAGATCATGAGGGTTTGTAATATTTTTGAATGACTCAAGTAGTGTTAATGACTTCCTGCTTGCGTACTTTCTCAAATGTTTAAGGGAGGTGAGATGAAAGAACTCTTTCGGCAATGATTCCAATAGTGCATCTCAGTTTGATCTTTTCAAGGTACTTCAATTTCCTAATAGACTTTGGTAGCTGGAAATTTGTTGTTGCTGCATCAATAATCAACTCCTTCAAGTTCAAAGGTGCCTCACTTTCATGAATCCATAATATTTCCAATTTGCTCCCGACCACTCGTAAAACTCTCAAATTCCTTCTGGGAATCCAAGAAGGTCGTGATTAGTCTGGATAATAACTTCCATTTTGAAATCCAAGCATCTATTCATCGTTATTATGAGTGGAGCCAACGTTATGTAGAAAATACATCTGTTGATAAAGGAAAATGAATTAGTTATGTCAACCATCTGAGTTTTCAATTTTCAATAGATACTCTGGTTGTAGTCAAATACAACAATGGATTGGTATTTGATACTGAAGTTCTTGATCTCACAGAGGATGATATAATAGAGAAATTTATGGTTGATATTTATACTGTTTGAAGAATCCAAGCAAGTTTGTAGTTGCCGGTGCTCCAGTGTGGCATTGTATTTAAAACTCATTATAGTGCATTGATTCCTTGATTTGACTGTTGCATAAAGAGTTTGGTGGGCTGACTATAATCTTTTATGGAGAAAAGTTTTGTCAGTTGTATTGTCAGAACATAAAGTTGGTCATGAGTAAACTCTTATTTTTTATGTAATGGGTTGTAATTGGTGCTTGTTGGTTGCAGATTGATCATTTTCTACACATTTATAAAGGATATTATTGGTGTGTACTATGAGTGATATTACTTTTTTTGCATTGAGTAGTAGTTGTTTAGTTTTTTAAGGTGTAAATCTAACATTGAAGAAAAAATGGCCAGAATCAGTGAAGTATTAGAGTTCCTCAAACCTCTCATATTGTCTACTAATCATGATACATTAAAAGTCAGCAAAGTTTCTCTCACAGACATTCAGGTCTGTCTACAAAATGCACAAGAGAAAAATGATTTTTTAGAGCTCGAATCTCAACTACAGCAAGAAGAACTAAAACAGAGGAGTCATTCTGAACATGTTTCTGTTCATAACATTGAGACTACAACCCATCAGAAGCAAGTCAATAATGTTACAGTTGGTTCAGATTTAGTACCCAATAAAGAAATAGTTGTACATGTAGATGCAGAAACTCAGTCTGCACTTCTTAAGCCCATCATCAGACCTTGGGAACAATTTGTCCACAACAATCATAGAACTGGTCTTGGATATGACAAGGACTTGTCCTTTCGTATTCCAGACTACTCAAAGCCCATTCAGTTTTAGAGTGCTAGATTCATTCATGACATTTCACCTTCTACTGTTCCATATTTTTCCCCTCTTCCACAGCAACAACAACAACAACAAATTGTGAAATGCCAACACTGTGACTGAGTTGGCCATTTGAAAGTTCACTGTTTTGATCTTCATCCATGTAAGCACTGTCATAAAAATAGTCATTCTTCACATAGATGCTTCAGAAACAAATGTCCTACAAGAGCAAAGATTCATCTTGGATGGATTGCTTCTTGGCAATGAGCATCAGTAGCCAAGAAGATATTCTAGTCACATGTCAGAACTTGTTCCAGAGTATTGAACATTCTTGCAGTTGATTTTTCTCCATCATCTCACCTTGTATCTAACAGGGGGGAAATGATGGTCATCTACAAGCTTCAAAGTCACATCAAGCGAGCCTAGGCCACAACCTGTCACACCAGTTTCAAAGTTGTAGCCAGAGACAAAGATGCCCCTAAGCATGCCTTCAGTTGTAATCTTGGACACTTCCTCTAGCAGAAGACTTCAGCTTCTTGCCAGTTTTCGAAGAATTCCAGAACGAAATTGAGGACACTTCCTCTAGCAAAAGACTTCATCTTCTTGCCAGATTTGGAAGAGTTCCAGGAATTGCACTAAGCATTCCAGAGTTATTGGTCATTCTTAAACTGTCACAGATTGAGACTTCCCTTTTCAGGTTGAAGTTCTCCCTTTTATGTGGGTTGAGACCTCCCTTTCATGGTTGAAGGTTTCCCTCTTCAAAACATCAGGAGCACTTCCTCTAGTAGAAGACTTGAGCTTCATGCCAGACTTGGAAGAGTTCTGGAAATTGAACTAAGTATTCCAGTGTTGGTGGTCATCCTTAAACCACCACCCTTTATACCAACATTTCAGAGAGCACATTCAGCTTAGTGCTACCATGAAATTTTGCACATTTTGTATTACAGCTCTCTTCTTGGACTCATACATAACCCTTCATATTAAGGGGGGAAATGGTGGACACCTAATCCTCAATGGGTTAGTGTGGAAGCCAAATAGACAAAAGGAGTCCAAGAGACCTTGGGATGTGAAACCCAACAGTCAAACCATGTACTATAAATGTATATCTCTTTTTAATAAAAATATATTATCATGTTTTATCTTTCATATTTGTTGCTGCCATGTGTGTGTTTAACACATTCAAATCCCAACATGATAAATCGCACATGCACATTGTTACCTGCAAAAATCCTCTCACTGGCTGCTTTTTTATGCCCTTGCTTGTTGATGTCTAAACTTCCTCTTGGCGACCACATGAATTCCTCTTGCATTCCTTGCTTCCATTTCTTTTTCCTTGCTTGTCTCTTGCTTGTGTTCTCAAGTTCTCTTCTCCCCAAAGATTGAATGCAAGAATGCCTTCTCTCCAATTTCTTTTCTTTCCTTTCCTTTCCTTTTTCTTCATTTCCCTTGCATATTCTGAATTTTACCTTGCATGAAATTACTTCATTTTACTTTATTTATTTTGCATCCTTGCCACATGTACCTTTCTATCATGTAATAAATAATTTTCCATTCATTTCATTTTTCCTCTTTCCAATGCCAATAAATAACTAACGATAAGTGTATCACAATGTAATTTTTTCCCTTCATTCAACTTGGAAAATATGTCCCATGACCTTGGTATCCCATGAAAAATACGTAGAGAGATAAGGTGGAGAGAGAGAGAGAGATAATGACAAGGGAAGAGTAAAATGAGAGAAGAGAGAGGGAGACATAGATGGAAATAGGAGAGGGGAAGAGAAAATGAGAGAGGAAGGGAAGGAAGGAGATAGTGACAACATTGGAGAGAGAAAGAGAGAGATGGAGATGGGATAGAAAGGAAATGAAAGTAACAAAGAAAGAGGACTTGAGAGAGGGAGTAATATAGTTATGGATTTGGAGGGGGAGAGAGAGAGTGGGAAGAATAAAAAGAGAAAGAAATATAGAGAGAGAGAGAGAGTGAGTGACAAGGGGGAGGGGGGGGAGAGAGAGAAGGGGAAGAGACAGAAGGGGAAGAGAGAGAGAGGGAAAGGAAGAGGGAAAAAGAGAGACATAAATAGATATGCAAAGAGTGTGTCTATGATTTGAGGTGAGATAAATAGAAAAATAAGGAGATATGGAGGGAGATAAATATATAGAAGGAGGGGTGAGAGAGGGAAGAAGAGAGGGCTAGAGTGAGTGAGCAAGTGAGAGATAGAAACGTATGGAGAAAGGGCTAGTTGACTCAATTGAAGTATGTTGAAAGGGCTAGTTGACTCAATTGACTCAACTTGAATATTGGACCTTGTTGACATTTGAGTCAAATATAAGTTAGTAAACAATGCAACTCAAGTCAACCAACCAAGTTAGAATATTATATTTTACGAAATATGATTCCCAAACCACGGAAATAATCTAGAGGTCTTAAAACTATTGGAAACATCATTCTTTGAGGTTGTAGAGATCAAATTCAAAACGGGTTTCTTGTGCATTAGCCTCTCAATCAATTAGTGGCATTTCATCAAAGTCAACTAAGTTAGAAGCTTCATTTGTTGAGGGTTTTGTAATTTTAGTCTTCATTATGTATAGAAGATTAATAATAAAACACAAAAATGATTACTTTGATATGATTGTTCCTACCTATGTAAGATAAAAGTACCACTTTGAACTTGAAGTGTGTGGACGATAAAATAAAATATGCTAATTTTTTCTCCAAATGCTATAAGAATAGGACAAATAATCCGTTTTGAAACTACTTAACCACCTCAAAACTTGTGGAATACTTTAATTTGATGGTTATCCTTTATTCGTTTGGTGTTTCCTCTTTTTGGCACTTATTTAATGTGGTAGACTACATGGATGTCTGCCAAGGCATTTGTGAGTCGTCAACTATCCATGATGTGACATCTATGATGGGAACCAATCATCCCATCTGTGGTAGCAATATCGAGGGGTTGGATTAACTCTTTTAAAAAAAATGAGGGGAATCCTAATATAGCTTGTTGAAGACCATGTGTCCCAATGGTAAACCACCTAGGAAAAATATCAGACACCCCGCCCCCATCACCTCGTTTAAAGGATTCATGGGCTTGATATGCTACCTCCATCATTAATTACACATAATTTATGACACAAAACTAAAATGTGCATCATTATTAACCCTTGTAAGAATTTATTAAAATTTATTTAATTCATATAATAATTTATTTTTAATTTTAATTTTTAAATTTTTATTTTTTTATAAAATTAACATTTTTCAAGGTCTTTAAGAGGATTGTTGCAACAATGGGCATGTAGGATAACTTTATCCTTGGTAGAAGCCCTCACCAGAGCACCATCCTTAGAAATTTGACATATCAAGGATGGGTTAAACCAATCTTTGAGTAGTTAATCAATCAATACTAATCAAGTGCTAATAAAGTTATTACATTTCCTCCACTCATGAATTTAATAAGAAATGTGTCTTGAAGTGTCTTGCCTAAATGTAGACAAGAGATTAGTACCAATATCTTGCGACAAAGGTAACTAGAAGTGTTTAGGAATGTTTACACCAAGGTCGCATAGTTGTGATGGAATGCCTAATCAGTTTTTATTTACCATTTTGTAGTGTCACTGGTCAAGGTCCCTTGGAAGAGATGCAACTAAATGCTATCACCCATTAAAGAGTTGGATGAACACCATGAATGGTATGTGGCAATAAGCATTGTTGGGTTCTCTCCTAGATTTACATCACATTTGTAAATTTTAGATGGTAATTTAATAGGTATAGTTGTCCATTGTGGGTCATGGAAATTGGGGTCATTTGTAAGCTTTTCCAAATCTATAAAATCAAGAGAAGAAAGAAATGGAAGTTGGTTTTGATAATAGGTTTGAATGTAGCGATGGTAACTTGGAATGACCTTATGGTCCCCCGATAATGTAGTTCCTAGAGGTAAGTATGTGGTTAAAAGGATGAGTATTCTAAAGGTTTTGACACATTAGACCAAGCAAAGTGGGAAAATAATTATATTCCCAAGGGGGTTAGCCCTAAGGAAGAAGGAACTCCAAGAAGCATGTCCATTGATGGGATTATATCTTGTTCTAGAAGGATAATCTCTTGGAGTGAAAGCACGCCCATATGTATGAATATTCATAGGAAACATGGTTCTAATATGGAGGACACTCCCAAATAGTTAGGACCTAAAAAGGTATTTGAACCTTTTGGGAAAAGAATTTTTCCTAATAATGTACCACCCCAAAGATTACATGATCATCTAAAAACATTGTTTCCCCTAGAATGACTAGGAATAGACACAAAGCCTCTGAAACAATCCCTTTAAGATAATGTTAAACTCAACAGGGTAATCATAGGAATAGTTGAACTAGGTGGAAACCAACTAATTCTAGGTTCTAAGATTTGAATTTCCTGCTGCCCAAACACAAATTAGGTAGGAGGAAGGACACAAAAACACTATAGAGACTAATTAGGGTTGTAGAAGCAACTAGTGGTAGGAAAACAAAAAGAGAATGGAGAAGAAAAAAATGAGGTTAGAGGATAGGAACATATCACACTAATTGGGGATAAAGAGGACATCATTGTAGAGATCCCTAAGATAGACAACGTAGAAGATACAATCTCCCCCATTATTGAAGCACCACTCTCACCAACCATGGCTTGAGAGAATAAGGAAATAGGTTGTTGAAATTTAACACTGAATTGAATGAGTACATGGTTAAAAGGATCAATCTAAGGTGGATTAATATTGATTGGTGGAATTCCACTTATCACTTAAAGGATAAATTTTTCTTCCACCTCTTAAAAAAACCCTCCTTAACTCAGTTTGGTATAAGTCTTCCATTGCCAAAGTTGTACTATATCTTTATAATGGCGGTCCTTCCTCTTGGGGAGGAAGGTTTTGAAGTCTTCAGTACCGATAAATAATTTTATCAACCATGATGAATATAAAAATTTGTTTAATTAATTAAAGAAGAAACCCCTATGGCCAACTAGAATCATACAAAAGAGAACAACCCTAATAAAAATCTAAGAGATAACAACAAGAAAACAAAAAGATATAGGGGCATTTTAAAGATTAGTCTAGGATGATGAGGTCCCAATTCCAATTAGAAAAGGTATCATAAATAGTTACACTAACATCCCTATACCATCCTTAACCCACTCAAGTGACCTTCCAAGAATGCCATTGAGTGTTACCCATTAGGATGACTGATATGGTGATGTGACATTTGACTCAGGCACCATGACATTTCCACTAAAATCACCTAGGTATGTTCCCTAATGAATTGAAACTAGGTACCCCTTCACAATCAAGTACCTAGGGGAAAATCATGGGTCGAGACCATAGATGTAGGTAGGGAAGCTAGCCTAAAATATCTATGAGGGGTAGTTCACAATGAATTGGTTCCCTTAAGAGAACCTTGGATGCTAGCTCTAGTACTAAGAAAATGACTAGATCAAGTTTTAGACACACAATATGCTATCTCAGTCGCCTATTACTAAACAAATAACTAAATCATCCACAATAAACAACTAATTCAAGAAAGAAAAATGAGACAAATCCACTCAAATTAATTAGATATAACGATGAATAAGGGTTTTGTACCTAATCCAAGAGATATATATCCCTCTGAACCTTAAAAAAATCTAGACACAAACTCAAATAGTTAATCAAACACATATCTCAACCAAAATGGCCTCTTAAAGAAATCATCAATATCTCTGAAAGAACAACAGGTGATGAGAATATGATTATCAATCCCTTGTTATGCATAGAGTGTGATGATTGCAAAATATCACCTTATTTGTAAGGAAACAGAGTGATGGGACTCTTGAGTAGTAGTTTAAAAAAAATAATCTTAGATCTAAACAATTAAGCATGCAATTAACCCAAAAAAGACAAAAATATGATAGAAAATTGATGAGCCCCATAATTGGATATTTTGTAAGGCCCATAAAACATTTACTTAACCCCTTGGACATTATAGAGTTAATTGATAGTATTAATGGGTCCATAGGAATTCAATTTCCCGTTGCTTATTATGTGCCAAATATTATAAATTTTTGCACAATGTTGAGTGAACTCTAAAATGTCTGTAGAATGAGAGAATCTAGGGCCTTGCTCCCCACCCATAAATGAATGGAATTTTGAAGTTATTGATCATATTTTGGAGCTCCATTTATTGATAAAATGTAGGGATGTGTTCCCCACCAAAAGAGGATCTTGAGCTTGGTTGGCTTATAGAGGATCTATCCTCCTTCGCATTGGAAATCAATGACGGTACCATATCCACAATTTTAGCGAATTGGAGGGAAACAATCCCCCTCTCTAGGCCGCCTCCAACAAGACCAAGGTCATGTCAATCCATCACCCTCATCCCATCCATTTCCAACCTCCACCCATTATTCCCAAGCATTTCCCATTCATTTTCCTCATTTCCCTGAAGTTTTACAGAAGAGTTTTGTGTTGCTACAAGATTGAAATAACACAAGGAAAACATTATTTTTACCATATCTCGAAAACTATGCATCCGTTGACTGAGTTGTTTTACAGGGAGATGCATAAGGATGATGGAAAGATAAATTTTTTTTAGGTGATTCCAATGCATACTTCTCGAGATATTGGTCATCATCACCTACAACCAATTTTTATTTTTCTCAAGGTTCATGCATCCATTGTCCAAGTTTTTATATGGGGAGATGCATAAGGATGATAAAAACATGATAATTTCTTTTTAGGTGAATCCAATCCACTGTTTGAGAGATATGAGTTAAATAAGTTTGCTACAAGATTGTCCCAAAAAATGCTGCAATATTGATCCATATTTGCTACAGGAATGTGAAAACATAGAGAGAGGGGTCAGATCTTGTGTTTTATTTAGGGGAATGAAAAAATAAGTCACGAGCTTCTTCTTTGTAGGGAATCATACATAAAACACTTTCCTTCTTAGTTCTTCATGTCATTCCTTTCTACATGGAAATCGGCCTTCTTGATACATATTTGGAACCTTCGTCATATGACTACTTCTTTCTCATCATGCCTATTTTAGGAATTTCCATCCATCACATGAATGTTAGTTGTACTTGCACTTACAACCCTTGTTCCAATAGCCTTGCATGAACTCATCCAGATATTGTTCAAGAAATCAAAACATAACATTAAATTAAACAATACCTTACGACGTGCTTATGAAATGGCTCTTCATCATAACATCTTGTTGGCTTGAATCATCAACATCCTGCATGTTCATATCTCCAAGGCTTTTTTCGGTGTCAAGGGTCCTTTGGTATTTTTATTCCTTTGTCAGAATTCTCATGCTTTATTTCCAGAGATGTTTTCAACAATATGTCGGATGTTGATTCCCCTTGTCCATGGTGTCCTTTTATTCTTGATGTCTTTTCCCACATGTTTCTTTATAGGTTCTCTTGTCAATCACCTCATACTTCATATAAGGAAATCTCTCATGTTGAGCTTTATCTGTGTGTGAACCATGCCTCCGTGCATATCCTTAATGAAAGAGATCTACATTGTCCTTGACCATGCTACCAGAGAAATTATCCATGCTCATTGATACAAATGATGACATGACTTTAACTGAAAAACATAGATGCATACATACCTCATCTTAGTTCTTTCCTCGATCATCTCATCTTCCTAGGTAGAGAGGGGGAATTAGTATACGATAACATCTCCTCATATAAAAAATGGTCATTTGATATTCAACATCATGATCTGTGACGCAAGAAGGCGCCCATGATGCATTGCACTAACTTATTAGCTCAGTCTTCATAGAATTAGAATGATAGAATGTTACAAACTTAAAAAAGTTTGGGTTATGTTACATCATCAATACTTTAATTCGCTTATTTTATGTGCAAGAACATTTTCCATTGGAGCTTATAAGTGACTAAGGATAGTTAGGGAAGAGAAGAAAGTGAACGAAAGAGGGAAAGAGATGGGAAGTTACAAAATAGCATAGAGAATGGATTAATAGGAAATTATTCTCATCCCCTATATATTGTTGCATTTTTAGTGTTTAAGAGCCAATAAAAAACTTATTAGTTTTCCCAAAATATAGATAGTTTAATGGATAGCCATAGTTAGGCTAGCTAAATGAGTATTTCAAGTTTACTATGGTGATTTTCTTTATTTACCTTTAGAGTCGTTGCATTGGGTGAATGACCTAGATGTCTTGGACTAGTTTCCATTACCCTAGTGGAATCATATCCCCTCCCATGTTCTCAATGTTACGTACCTCAGTATACTTAAATGTAGAATCCAAAATAAACCCTTAATTTTGAGAAGAAACCAATCATACAAAATAATTAACACAAGTAGGGTAACAACACATAGTATTTCCTATGGAAGGAAATTACTTCTTAATCAATGCTTAATAAAATTACAATAATTTTCTCCATACCTATATTAAATTACTTTTATTTACTTATAATATTATCTACTTGCTAGGAACATTATATAACATGGAACTTTTAATAATCTTTCTTACCTTATTTGCATTAACGCTACTACATGGGCCTTATTTACTATAACTAAATTTCATACATAATAATACATGAATACATTTCTATTTTTTTTTCTAAGTAATGCTATTCTATTGATATGAAACAAAATAAAAATACAACAAGGTGCTAGCCTCAGCGGTGCTGAACATAGTTTGTCAATCAATATCACAAACCTAAACTCTACTACCCCATCGAGGGGGAAACCAGTTCGTGAGACCAGAAGAAAAGACCCATGCATATGTCTCAAGTTTTAACATCAGAAAACCCGCATAGGTGACCTAGATTGAAAGCTAGCGAATCAAACCAGAAGGAATGTTTTCAAAACAAAACATAGCAAAAAACCTCAGACAATAGCATATGAAACCTCCAGCTAGTGGTAAGGCGACACTTGGCAACCCAGTCGTCAGTCAGGATGGACCCCTTGGAGGTCATCTGTAGCAGGTTCTTCAACAATTCAACATGCATACTTGTACCACTCCTCCTCCTCTGTTGACGTGCCACGCAATATACCTCGAACTGGTTGAGTGCCAGTAGAGCTGCCCTCTACCGCATGCTTGCCTAACGTGTCACCCTAGATGTCACCTATTGCCTTCATGTCCCCTGCTATGCCATCAGTAGCATGTTGTCTGCCAACCAGCTCCTTGCCATGTGGGGTGGCAGAGTTCTCAACCATTTGCTACCTTCCTGGATCTTGGGCATTCCTGGTCCACTGAGCAGCTCTCTGCTACTCACCTCAATTTCCTGTCCGAGCTTTTTGTGGGTCAATTTCCTCAGTGAAGGTTATGGTAATAGTGGCAGTGATGATGGGCTAGGGTAGATAACTATGGAAGCAGAATTGAGTCATATGAGGAGAGGGATGAGGGGGAGGGGGAAAAATTGGCAGTATGGACGGCTGCGTTCATTCTGTGGTCACCCTAGAGCTGAGACCGCCCTCTGCCACTGTGTGTGTCTAGGTATCTACCGGAGAAGGTGCCATGGGAACGAGAGGCAGATTTAGGGCTGGGTGTAATGGGAGGACAAATGCTTCCACCACGACTAACCCCTCTTCTGCTATGCATGCAGTGTTGAATGTGCGCCATGACTGAATTAATCTCAGAGCTAACACTTGGGGAAGTAGAGGAATTACTAGGACCTGAATGGCTATTCAGAGGGAAACCAAAGGGGTTTTGAGCTTGATTTAACTTACAGTGGGTCATTTGGGAGAAATGATACCCATTGCCCACATCCACGTAGTTGAGCAACCAACATCGTTTGCCAGTGACGATGTGAGAGCTTGGCTCCGCAGCCTGAGGAGGGCAAGAGTTGTTTATCACGAGAGAGAAGAATGAATTATGGTCCGTGGAGGTCATATCCTTATGCCCATTACAGATTTCTTGACTTGAGCACCATAGTAATGGTGCTTGCAAGTCGCCATGATTTCCCATAATTTGGCCTAGGAGAGGACACAGGTGGCCATGTGGCCAAGCCACCCACTATCCTTCAATCTAATCACCATTAATTGCATTATGATCACCTGCATCCAGGTGTGATTCTTCACTCTGTACCAATTCATTGTAATCCTTTATCTGGGATGCAGTGGCAATAGTGTTAAACGAGCCAGTATCTAGAGTCTGACCACTATCAACCCCTATATTAGCTAGGAGATCAGCCACTTTGTTTCCATCTATGCGGATGTGTTTGAAGGTGACTACTCTATTGGTGGAGAGCCATGGTTTGATGAGCTCTAATATTTCCGCCAATCTCCAGTTGCTGACCATTTAGTATGACGGGATCCCCTACAGAATTTGATTAACCATGTTAATGAGAATCTCAAAGTCACCTTCAATTAATAGCGGGAAGAAAATATGAAGTTGAGCTAGAAGAAGCCCCTACCATATCCCTTCTAATTCAGTCGAATTGTTCATATCCTAGCTAATTGAGCCTAGGAAAGTTAGAAGAGGTTTGCCTTTATGATCCCTGAATGCTCTGCCATATCCTACTTTGCCCGATTTTCCTTTGGATGCTCCATCGAAATTTAATTGTATCATATTATGGGGTGGAGGGTGCCATTTTTTTGGTATTTTGTAGTGTGAAGAGAATTTACTATGATTTTCCTGTACCTGGTTCAACTGAAGATTCCAGTTTGCTCATATATTCTTCTCGTATGGAATGGAAGGAAAGTCTCTTCATACCAAGTTTGGAGCATTAATGTTTCTTGAAGGTTTTGGGAAACATTGTTCCATAGGACTTCTAAAGGTGTGGATTGGTCTTTGAAGATGTGACGGTTTCTTTCTTTCCATATTGTCCACATGAGAAGACCTGGGATGATTTTCCATAAAGAGTTTAACAGTTTACTCTTATATGGATTGATTGCCCAATTACATATGGTGTTGGTAATATCCTCTTTAATTCTTCCTTCTTTTTGGCATTTAAAACTTGCTTTTTCCCAAACTTTGTTTGCCAAAGGGAAGGAGTTCATGAGACGTAGAGTGGTTTCTTCCTATTGTTTACAGTTGGGGCAAATGGAGGGCCCGTGAAAGCTTCTTTTCCATATATTTTCCCAAGTGAGTATTTTGTTTTGATATAACAACCAGAGGAAAGTGGAGACTTTTGGCCAAATTTTGGGGGCCCAAACTTTGTTCCAAAGAGGATCCCTGACTGTGTGCTTCCTTATTATTAGGTTATATGCCTGTTGGGTGGTGAAAGTTCCTCATGCATTGTAACCCCATCTATTATATCCTTCTTATCATAGAAATAAATTTTACTATTAAGAAGTTGTGCCTCCAATTTTTTTTGAATGGACTCTGTGCCTTGCCTGATGATTTGGTTTGAGTTTATCCATTGTCTGTATCCTTGTGCGAGAGTAGGCAACCAATGCTGGCTAACCTTTTCCATTTGATGCTCTTCCCATTCCTATATTTGGTGGGTTTGATGAGGTCCCTCAGCTTGGGTCTTTGCTGCCATGAGTCATCCCAAAACCGTGCATTACTTCCATCCCTTATTTCCCAGAAGCTGTGTTGTTGAATTATATCTTTGTTTTGATTAGTTGCATTCCATATTAAGGATCCTTTGCCTACTTCTGTGAGTTAGATTATATCATCTATTGCTCAGTTTTTTGCATAGATGGCTATCCAGAGGATGGCCCAGGGAGTATGTGGTGCCGAGATCCATTTCCACAAAAGACATGCCCCCATGACTACATTACTGTGCTGAGGATCATGAAGCCTAGTGCCACCTAAAATTTTTGGAAGGCAAACCATACCCCATTTCACTAGTGCCCATTTTCTAGTTTGTCTCAATTTTCCCCACATAAAATTCCTCTGAATATTTTTATTTTCTATAGTACCCATTTTGGTGCTGCTAGTACTGAAAAAAGATAAAGAGGCATGGATTGCAAGACATCTTTGATTAACACTAGACGAATGGCCATATTGAGGGTTATATAAGTCCAAGAGGAAAGGCAAGCTTCCAATTTCTCCAAGAGCAGTTATTAGGTCGAGTGCTTTAAAGCAGAGTCAGTCATAGGTGCACCTGAATATTTAGAGGGGAGAGTGGCTACCATGAATCCAAAAATATGGGCTATGGAATATTGAGTGATAGCAGGGGTATGGAAGAAAAATATTTGGGACTTAGCCTTATTAATGTTGACACCAGAGGCATCCAAGAACTCATTTAGAAGGGATTTTAATTTGAGGGCTTCTTGAACCGAGGGATGGACAAACAACATGTTATCATCCATGAATTGTTGGGGGGTAAAAGCAGGGGTGTTGGGAAAGGAGAGGCCTCTGAGCTGCTGGGATTGAATAGATTTTTTAGTACTTTGTCCAAGCCCTTCCACCATTCAAACAAACAGAAAGGAGGAAAGACGATCTCCTTGTTTGATTCCTCTAGAAGGATGGAAGGGGATGGAAGGGATTTCGTTGACCAGAATGGAGAAGAAGGTGGAGGTTATAAGACTCATAACCCAACTAACCCGGGGGGTGGGGGGAGAAGCCAAAGGCAATCAGCATCTTTTGAATGTAATTCCAGCTTAAATTATCAAAAGCTTTAGAGAGGTCAATTTTTAGAAGCATACCTACCTTTTTGAGTTGCTTCAAGGAGTGTATAATCTCATGGGTGAGAATGATGTCGTCTGTGATTTTCCGACCTTCCACATATCCTAATTGCTCTAGCGAGATAAGTAATGGTAGCAGCGGCTTCAGTTGAGAGGCAATAACTTTGGAAATGATTTTGTAAGTGACATTACAGAGTGCGATAGGCCTCAATTTGTCAGGAGTCAGAGGTTACACTTCCTTGGGAATGAGGGCAATAAAGATTGCGTTCAGAGAGGAAAGCATCCATCGATTAGTCTTGGATTCATCAACAACCTGCTAGACCTCATCTTTAATTAGATCCCAGAAGTTGTGAAAGAAACTTGATGTAAAACCATCAAGGCCAGGCACTTTTCCTTCTTTGAGTTGTCGCATAGCATTCTCCACTTCCTGTAAAGATATTGGCCTAAGGAGGAGTTGATTGTGTTCTTCTGTTATTATTTTTGGGATGTTGTTGATAATATTCTCTATGTTTAGATGTCTATTAACTTGTGGTTCTTGGTGCACCTACTTGAAGTAAGTAAGAAGCTCTTGTTCTACATCCTCATGTTTTTCCAATCATTCTCCTTGTTGATTCTGAATGTGAGTGATGTTGTTGTCCATTCTTCTCTGTATAGTAGTGCAATGAAATTTTTTTGTATTTCTTTCTCCTTCCTCAAGCCATCTAACTCTTGATTTTTGTTTCCAAAGTATTTCTTCTTGCTTTTCTTTTTTTGCTATTTGTGTCTGAAGGAGTTTTTCCTGCTCAGAGAGTGCTTCAGGTCTCCCCTCAGTAATGATTTTCTGTTGGATTCTTTTCATTTTTTGATCTAGAGCACTCCAAGCTTGGAAGATATTACCAAAGGTCAGTTGGTTCCATTGCTTGATGTTTTTTTTTTAGATTTTTGAGTTTTTGTTGGAAATGATACATTTTTGAGCCGTCTAGGGGTTTGAAGCTTTTCCAAACTGCATTTATCAAATTGTTGAAGTCTGGATGCATCAACCAGAAAGCTTCAAAGTGAAAGGGCCGTCTTGTGGTGCTACTAGGTCTTTGCCATTGAAGTGAGATAGGCCAGTGTTCTGATCCTATGAGAGGTAATATCGAGGCCGAAAAATCTCCTCCAAGATGGATGGAATTTTCTGAAAGCAAAAATCTATCCAATCAAGAGGCAATTTGATGTGTGCCTGCTCTTTTGTTATTCTAGGTATAGATTCCATTATTGAATGGCATATCTATAAGCCAATTGTTTTGGATGAAATTTCTTAAATGGATACTTTCACTATCTAGTTTATTCCTACCTCCACTTTTTTCTTCCAGCTTACTAATCATATTGAAGTCTCCTCCTGTGATCTAGAGTGGATGTGTTCTAGTGGAGTTGATCAGAGATAAAGTATTCAAAATTTCTATCTTATGCATTGCGTCCTAGGGGAAGTAGACATTGGTTAGGTGACAATGCACATTTGTCCCTATGATATGAAAGGTGGCTTGAATGAAGTGCTTACTCACATGGATATTAGCGAGTGTGATAGCTCGTTCGTCCCAGACTATTGCTAGACCTCTTGAAGCTCCAGAGGCATCCATTGTTACTGCTTCACTGCTTGACCATGCTTTTGCAAGGGTTTGACCAAGTGTTGTAGAGTTACATTTTGTTTCTTGCATGAAGAAGACTTGGGGTTTCTCCTGCTGAATCATGTTTTTTATCATTCTATATTTCCCAGGGCTATTTATCCCTCTTATATTCCATGAAGTGAACTTCATGGTTCATTGTTGGGTAGGGGACTGTAATACTTTGTAAGCTTGGAATATCTTTCTGATTCCACCAATATAGGAAGGATACGAATGGTTTTTTGGAGGTTTATTTTTCTCCCTCACTTTTTGTTATCTTTAGGAATGTTTTTTCCATCCCATTGACTTCCAGGCTAAATGCCTAGGGTTCTTTGTTGTTGTGCTCTAAAAATGATGACTTCCAAGTTTTCTAGCTGTACTTTTGGGATCTTGTCAAATTATTTTTTCCTGTGAGCTTGTTCTAATCCAAATATGTCCAGATCTCCTATATCTATGCTTTCAGGCTCTTCTTCCATGTGTCGGGCCTCACTCCTTTTCTCTACGGTCTATATTGCAATCGTGGTTTCTTGCTACAAAATGTCTACCTCCATGCCATGAGATTTCCATATTGGTATCAGACTCGGTGAGGAGGTGGTGAGATCTATGGATTGCATATGCTTTTAGGGTTTCTTTGAGCTGGTGGGAATGAATTATGATGATGCCTTGGGAGACTCCTCGAAGTGTAAGGGGTTCTCATTGGTAGTCGAATCCGATTGGGCTAAGATCTCAAAGCTATTACTGGTGGATGGCATTGAAGTGTTAGCGGAAGGATTTTTAGGGTTTGATGCAGGTTTTTTATGGTTCTTTTTGTGGTTGTTGACCTTGGTGAATCTGTCAAAGTCAAGTTTTTATGAGGAGGGAGAAGTCGGGGGTTTCAGATTTAATGACAGTCACGAAAGAGATGGCCAAGGGCACGACATTTTATCCATCAAAATGGGACATGTTCATAATCTATTGACTGAATCCATTCAAAATCATCATGATATAAACTTACCGCATCCAAGAAAGCTTTGCTTAGATGCATATTGTTATCTAAAAATCAGATCCTAATAGGCTGCTGATCAGGTTGACTCTAAGTAACTATTTCAAACCTACTTTAGGCTGAGGCTTAGCCTCCGCAACCTGAGAGGGCTCTCTCAAAAAGGGGTTAATGATTTTGATTATAGTTAAGATGGCTAACTCTTGTGAAACAACTGTAAGAATATGAATGGCGGAAACACATTTAACAACTATCCATTGGGCTTATGGAGTCAACAACATCTCAATGTGACAATGAATTCAACCTTACATAGAAGTCAGGGCATTCAGCATTTAAAATATTCAGAACATAACAACTCATATAGGACCACAGTCTATGAATGCATACAGGAAGTTAGAGCACCTCAAGTGAATTCTAAGTGATTACAGATTCATACCACTACAAGAATTAGGAAAAGGACAACATCACACATTCTGAACATAAAATCCCTCATGAATCCTGAGAAGTAAGGCCAAACATGTATTATCAAAACAGAGTCTTACATAAGCCAAATATCAGCCTTTTTCATAAAATTTCCAACCCTGAGTACATTGCTGCTTCAGATATATATATTGTTCTTATTCTAACTGATTGAGATTCCTCCTCAAGCATGAGGGGAATTCGAAAACTACTTCTATTACTGACAGCTATTAAACTTTAACTACTTAATAAATACAACAAACTGTTAACTGGAATTTTTTAGAGATCTAAATCAAATAGGACTCTAACTCCATATTACATGAATAATGGCTTTGATTAAGATAATTCTCTTTCTTTGACATCTGGTTCTCTTTCAGTTTGGCTGAGATGGGTGTTCAATGTTCCATGCTGATATTGTATGCCGTATCCTCTCCACTGTTTAGAAATATAGGAAATTATCCTTGCTTCTCGGTTTTATGGTTTTCAAATCCACATAAGCCGGTCTTTCATCTTTGTTTTCCAAAACATGATGGGTGGCCATGTCTATTGATGTGCTGTCCACTATTTTAAAACATGACTTATTGATGTGCTGTCCACTGTTTTTAAAACCAAAAAAAACGCATTCAGGCTATCTGAACTGTGCTTCAACTGCTTATGATATGACAGAATGCAAATTTGGATCCAAACCATTTTTCTCCACTTGTCTGAGTCTGATTGGTTGTTGTAGCTTCAGATGTCTCCTTGTATACATTTGTCCCTCAAAATTTTCCCGCTTCTGCTTCAAAATTGGTTGATTTATATTGGAACCATCACCTTCAGCAGTTTCGTAGCGCGCTACGAAACTGCTGAGTTGTTTAAAAGACATTGTTCTTAACCCGAAAATTTTATTAATCGAGCACTTTGTTGCCAAAACTTCCTTTAGACTTTCCAAAAACTGAATGGACATTTAGGCTTCTTCAAAAACGTGAGATCAAGCAAACTCATCAAAACTCAAAACAAAATCTTACTTGAAAGGTGATTTCATTTAGCAGGTTCTTTAAGCTGGCTTAACTGTGCCTTTAGATCTTCTATTTGTCTCTTCATAACCTTATTCCCAGCTCTCAGTTGCATATTAATCATCCTGATGTACTTGGCTTCTTTGATTGCTGGCACTGTCCAAGTATGAAATTGCATATTACAGTCAACCACCTCTACAACTGCATTCTCCTCCCATAGGGTTTTAATTCTGTAATAATTAGCTTGTATGAGTGCATGTCTTCTAGCAGCTTTCTTCAGTTTGGCAATCTCATGCTTAGCTGATTCCAATCTGCTTTTCAGGTCTGCTATATTGTCTTCTTTGGATGTAGTGACTGTTTTTCCTGTGTTCTTTCTTTGTTGGCGTTGTGTCTCTTCCCCCGTTTCTCTGTTCTTGGTGGTACCTCCTGTACTTGCTGAAATCTCCTTGTTATAGGTCTCCTGGGTTTAAAAACAAATTGTTCAACTTTCTCATCAAATTTAAGCCTTTTTGAGGCTTTGGTTTTCTTTGTACTCTCTTTTTCTGACTGCATTAATTCATCTTGAACTAGTAGGGACTCCTCAAAGTCAATAGCCTACAATAAATCATTTAGATTTCCCTTTGAAACTGGACTTTCTTCAACCACTACGGATTTACCTTTTTCTTCAACCATCTGACTTCTTGTTCTTCTCCTTGAGACTACTTCAGCTGTGCTTGCTTCAGGTACAATCTTTTTAAGATGAGCTTTTTCCTTAGTTGATTGTTGAGGTGTATCTTGAATGATCAATGGTTGTACTAGTTCTCTCACTTGTTTCCTTGCTTTTAATTTGGGAAATCTCTTAGCTCTTGCTTCAGTTTGGAGATCGACTATTGTGAGATCTCTTGCAGGTAGAGGACTGAGGCCAGTCTGGCTTTTGAAACAAGCCATAAAAATAAATGAATTCCAATCTTTGCCTACCTTTTCAAGCTCATTTAAGGCTAGTAGTTTAATCAAGCCATGATGAAACAGAGAAGTTTCACAAGCTTCTTTCCTCAATTGTACTTTGTCACACATCTTACTCAAACTACAGAATAGATAAAACGGTAGATCAATGGAAACCTTCCCTGTGAAATGCAAAAGGAGCTTGAAATGGTACGAATACACCTTGTTATACCTTCCTTCGCAAGTCAAGTATTTTTGTATGCAGGTGAGTAAATGTGCATAAGACTCTTTGACATAGCTCCTGGGCACTGA
>APFE030964813.1:46141-58883 GCA_000404065.3 Pinus taeda | reverse complement strand
TGATCATAATGAGGAGTTACACTCCTAATTGTCTTAGGTCTCTAGGACTCCTAGTTAGCTGTCTTTTGTATTAAATAGTTAGTTTAAGTGTCAATAGGTGTCAAATAAGGAGGAATTCGAATTCCCCTCATGCTTGAGGAGGGATCTCAGTTAGGTAGAAGAAATCTATATATAGTTGGAGCAGCAATGTAATAAGGGTTGGAAATTTTATGAAAAAGGCTGATATTTGGCTTATGTAAGACTCTGTTTTGATAATACATGTTTGGATTTACTTCTCAGGATTCATGAGGGATTTTATGTTCAGAATGTATGATGTTGTCATTTTTCCTAATTCTTGTAGTGGTATGAATGTGTAATCACTTAGAATTCACTTGATGTGCTCTAACTTCCTGTATGCATTCATAGACTGTGTGGTCCTATCTAAGTTGTTATGTTCTGAATATTTCAAATGCTGAATGCCCTGACTTCTATGTAAGGTTGGATTCATTGTCATATTGAGATATTGTTGACTCCATAAGCCCAATGGATAGTTGCTAAATGTGTTTCCACCATTCATATTCTTACAGTTGTTTCACAAGAGTTAGCCATCTTAACTATAATCAAAATCATTAACCCCTTTTTGAGAGAGCCCTCTCAGGTTAAGGAGGCTAAGCCTCAGCCTAAAGTAGGTTTGAAATAGTTACTTAGAATCAACCTGATCAGCAGCCTATTAGGACCTGATTTTGAGATAACAGGCCATATGAATGCTCATCTCCTTCAACACCTAGAATACTTTGGTCTCTGTGACCTACGTGACATCATTTATGGCCTAGAGGGATGCAAACTATGCAGCCTTCAGAAATCCCTTTTCCACAGCAGGAAACTGACTGTCCTTCGGCAAATCCCAAGCTGCCAATACGATGGAGAGTAACAACCACACATAGTGGAATGTTTTACTCTCATCCTGCGCCTCTCTACAGTTCACGAGGAACTCACTACAAAGGTAGTGCACCCAGTTGAAATACGTGCCCCCCGCATGCTATGCAACCAAAGAAATCACTGGCATCGAAACCTTGTCCGCGTGGCATTTTATCATAACTTTTCCAGCAAGGATTTGTGTGGCAATTTTCACCACGGGGTCGATGATAGAGGTGATCGAGTACCCGCATCTCTTCTTCACCAGCTTGAACTTATCCTTCATCTTTTTAGTGAGGTCACACTCACTCGTCTTTCAACCAAACGCCTTGGCCAGATTCAACCCTAAGTGCGGCAATAGTGTGATCCAATGGATCAACATATTAGTAATGGGGATTGACGTGCTCAGCCAAAAACAACCGTCATGCACTAGGGTCAATAACTACTTGATCACTATGAGGTTGATGTTGGAGCGGTGGTAGTGGGGCACCCATAACAAGTTTAGAAACCTCAACTGGTTCACTTCACGAATCCACTCCACAGGCTGCAACATGGTGATATCTGACTCCTTGTAAAATACTTGTCTCATGTAATTTTATATTTCCAATCAGGGGAACCTCTCATGGTCCGCCAAATCCCAGTCCTCTAGCTTCAAATTTGGAACCCACGCTAAGCGCAAACCTTCAAAGGTGACACTCTTCGGCAACAGGGGTGTGTGGAGCACAAACCTCTCTACGTCTGATTTTTTGGTGATTTTTACTTTCCCTTGCGCTGAGGGATATAATCCAGCAACTTGGAGATAGGCTCAACCCCCTTGGAATCTATATCCTTTACGCCCTCTTTGGCCTCCAAATCCACCACTTTCCGCTTATCCTTTGCACTCGGTTTTTCTTTCTTCTAAGCCTGGGTAGCAACATGCTTCCTCGGTGACTCGTGCACTAGCACCGACTTCTTTTTCTTATCTTTCTTCGACTTGGGGACTTCTTTTAGTAGTGTAGGTTTCAGCCTAGGTGACCTTGGCATCGTAGGCATAGGAGCCAGTGCCTCCATGTTCATCACCACTGGTGCATCTCTGCCAGAGGAAATAGCTCCTCCAGTACTAGTGGTTTCAGTGGGACCTAGTCCTAACATGATGTCGGTAATGAATTTTCAATCTAACTCTGGCAATTTGTCTAACGCGGGGCTTGCGATCAAAGCTTCGAAGTACTTGCGATTCATGCATACCAGAAAACACAACGCATAAATTCTAAGGATGAAAAGTGTTTTTCGTTGGATGGCCATGCATAATTTATAGGCAAATTCGAATTCAAATTCGACCATTCCCCCCAAAATCTATCAATAAATGTTGATTTGGTAGTAGATTTCCAAATATTTCACTCTTAAATACAACCTTAATTGTTTACGCCCCACTCCTCTTAACCATCTAGTCACCATAAAATCATGAACAATGACTGTAATGGTCACTTTTTGGCTGTTCTGTGCAGTCTCTCCCCCTATAGCGTAGTTCCCTTCGCGCTTCTTCTAGTACTGTGACACCATCCTATTTCGAAAAAACCCCCTGTCACGTTGCTCTAGAAACCAAGCAATGTAGTTTATAGTCTTGCGCCTCCTTACAGCTTCCTAAAGTGCTAATACTGTGTTGCTATCATGTAGTCATATAGCCAGATCCCCTGTATATGGCTTTAATAAGATTCCATTTACCTTTCCCAGAAATGGATCTCCATTTAACTTCACGAGCTGACATTAAGGGATTTTTGAGGTCTAAAATGGGCCTCCCAAGGAAATTATAAAATAATAGTGGAAATAATAAAGTAAGATTAGATTACATCATCAAAGTTTAGAGGGAAAAAAGACAGCTATTTTTTCAACTCATATTTTCAACTTATATCCATATGGGTTTACCCAAATTTCGAGCGGAAACACTTGTTGGATGTAGAATTTGATTCTTACATCCAAGGAGTAGTCATGTTCAATACTTTCGATGGACCCTGCTACATGAAATATGAGAAATACATGAAAAACGTGATTACAATCACGTTTTTCATGTATTTCTCATTTTTCGTGTAGTAGGGTCCATTAAAAGTTTACAAAATTGGTGCTCCTTGGATGAGGAATTAAATTTTGCATCCAACGAGTGCTCCTGCTTGAAATTTGAGTAAGAACTTAGGGAGATAAGTTGAAAATACGAGTTGAAAAAGTAGTTTTATTATTTTATTATTTTTTAATCTTTGTACATTTTTACTCTAAAAATGGTGAATTATCCCCCATAGCTGACATCATCATGTTGAATCCTATTGGTTCTTATAAAGTTTATTTTGGTTGTACATTTTTCTTAGGAGGTCCATTTTATACCTCAAAAATCCCCTAGTGACTGCTCCACCATCTCTAATATCTTTGGTAACATATAGTCCCAGCTAATGCATCTAAAATTTTCTTGGAAACTTATCAAACTTACTGTCATATAATAAAACCAAATCGTTTACCTTGAAGGTGCATAGTTTGATGTGTCGATCATGCCAAGATTTTTCACGTTCCTTCTGAACATGCTGACAGAATCCAGCCAAAAGCCTATCTTTCTCAAGCTCTGTTAGCTGCGCAAGCTTTTCTTTTAAGGCTCTACGGTCTGCTATTCCTGTGAATGTTTCTATGCGTAGACTAGGCACAATGTAGTCCATAGGCATCACAACTTCTATGCCATAGACCAACCTAAAAGGTGTCTGACCAGTGAGATTTTTGAAAGTAGTTCTGTATTCCCATAGCACTGCTGGTACGCGCATGTCTCACTAATTTCGTTGTGTGTTACAAACCTTCATCAGTGCATTATCCAATATCTTAATTAAAAGCCTCAACTATTCCATTGACCTGAGGATGATACAACGTACTCTTCTGATGGTAAACCTGGAACTCTTCTATCAATGCGTTGATCATTTCATTGAGGAAATGCAGACCCTAATCACTCTACAGTACCTTCGGGCAACCAAACCTTGTCAACACATATTCAAATATAAATTTCGCAGTCGTTGCCCCAATACAGTCCTTCACATGCTTATTGACTAGGTACTTTAATGCAGAATGGTCTATGTACATCTTAAAATGTCCGCGTAGCAGGCACTGTCTAAACTTGTGGAGCGTGTACACCATAGCCAACCCTTCGCGCTCTGTCGTTGAGTAATACTTTTCAACCTTAAACAACTTCCTGCTTGCAAATGCTATAGGGTGATGCAATTCTCCTTCATCAGTCTATGTCAGCATAGCTCCTAGTGCAATACATGAAGCATCCACATGCACATGAAATTCCTTCTTCCAATCCAGGAAGACTAGGATCGACGCGGTGACCATTTTCTCCTTCAAGACATCCAAACTCCACTGAAGTTCTTCATCCCAATAGAATGTAGTGTCCTTCTTCAATATATTTTACATAGCTACCGTAATCCTAGCATAACTCTTGATGAACTTTTGATAGTACCTAGTATGGCCCATTATTGTGTGCAACTATTTGACACTCCTTGGCACCCTCCAAATTGATTATAACCGCAATATTAGTAGGGTCCACCATTAATCCTTTCTTTCACACCACATGACCCAGCAAAATTCCAAAGGGGACACAAAATAAGAATTTCTTCAATTTTAGCATAATCTGATACCTTCGACATGTATCCAACATCAAGTGCAAACTAGCTACATGGCGGTTTACCAGCCCCAATACTGTCAAGTCATCGAAATATAATTCCAAGAACTTGTGAATAAATTCTTTGAACACCGCGATGACTATGAGCGATAATATTTTCTATGCATTATTAATTCCAAAAGGCATCACTGTATACTGGAAACATCTCCACTCTGTCAGAAAGTTTGTCTTGCTCCTGTCTTCTAGCGCGATCTTAATCTGAGAGTATCCAAAGAACCATTCGGTGAATGAATAGGCCTCCTGCCCTCCAAAATTATCTAGTACCTCATCTATGAAAGGTGTCAGAAAAGGATCATGAACACAAGCATTGTTAAGCTTCCTGAGATCTACGCAAATTCATATCTCACCCTTTTGTTTCTTTTCCTGGACTACCATTGGACTCACCCAATCAGAGTCCATCACTAGTTCAATAATTCCTGCCTCAAGAATTTTATCCAACTCTAGGTGGACCTTTCCTTTATACTTGGGATTAAGGCAATATGGTCTCTGCTTAATTGGCTTCGCATCCAACTTCTTCATTACACCCAAGTCTCCTATGATACCCTTTATGTCTGAAAATTTGGTAGGAAACAAATCCTAATATTTGTGGAGAAACTCAACAACCTTATCTACTGTGGCATCATCCCAATAATCCTCAATCTTCGCAAACTTCGACTCTGCTTCTATGCCAATGTTTACTTGCCTAGTTTTCAGTGGCGCGGTGATATGTGGATTCTCTATCTGCGGTCCTTCAACTTCATGGCAACCTTCTACCTCTAAGATATTAATGTTCCTTGGATCCTCATCTTCTTCTTTGGCAGTAACATAATAGCACTCCAACACATGGCATAGCTAGGTGCTCCAATCTAGTTGAATCAATTCCAAAGGATCCTGCAGTATTCCGAAGTCCGTTGCCTTAACCTCCTAAAGCACCTCATCAATGCATTCAAACCCATCCTCAAAGACGAATGTCATCGAGAATCCCTATCTCAAAATGTCCCACTCTTCGGTGTTGTAGCAAAGCTCCATTTCCAGGTACCAATTCATTGGTTTTACATCCAAAGTGTGACAGAATAAATGCACCCACTCTGGTTACAGCTTTCTTCCATAAACATTGGTTCATTTTGCTAAATGATCACATGGATCATTTCTTCCATCATATTTTTTAGTTATCCGGACATTCGGGCGATCAAACTGCAATATCATAATTCTTCTGTACTCGCTCCATCCATCAAAATTGTCTTTATGCATACCCCACCATCTTGTGGGCATAGCGTGCAATGCCAAATCCAGTGCTTGGAATCGATGCTTCTTAGGCACTTCCCTTTCAAATGCATCAAAAAATTTATCTACATCAGTTAGATCCTCATAATAAGGCAAATTTCTTATCTTTGATAATACACAGTGCAACGATTTAGTCACCATATTGTAGTACAGTGTTGATACTTCATGTAACCTATTCTACCAGTGCTCCAACTCTTCGTTTGAATCTAAGGTACAAGAGCTTTCGTGGTCCCATGCAACTCGTCCATCAGGTATCAGGTTAACCCAAACTTGGTATCACATTGTTAGTTTATATATCTAGTCCAAATCATCGTCGCTTTCCTCATAATCGTGGATCAGTTTAGTATAGCGCGATCCTTTTGCAGGGTCCATTGGTACTACTACATAGAGCGATTTCCTTTCAATTACATCGTCCTCTTCTTCAAATTGATTACGCCATTCATGTCAATAGCACAATCAATCCCAAGTAGCACAGGATATGGATTTTTTTCATAAAAAATCTCTATTACCTCCAAATCGGCCAACGCGCACGCTACTTCAATATCTACGGTCACTCCCTGTAGGTGTCCCATGGGATAATTTTCTGTTTATTTTCCATCCTTAATTGAATTGGAGACCACTGTAGTGTAGGTATCCCCATTATCTCCCATGTATGTTTAGGCAAAACGTTCGCATCTAACCCCAGATCCAAAGTAACTTGGTCCATCTCATACTCTCCTATTTGTGCGGTGGGCCTCATTCCGCACCCTTTCCTTATCTTATGCTTACCAATGTTTCTAACTACGCGGGGTCCTTCAGAAGCATTTTCTTTACTGGCACACTTATTTATTAATTATTGTAACCCTTTCACAACCTTGCTGTTTCGCAGTAGCTTCATACAAGTTTCCAAAAAGGTAGTAATCATGGAGGGGTCAACTTCTTCAGACAGCTTGTCCTAGATTCCTAAGGTAAAGGCCTCAACGAAGCTCTTCTTCGCTTCCATGAACGTCTCTTTCACGTGCTCCAAATCAAATACAAACTCCTTCTCTAGAGCCTTGTGAACCCACTCACTTTCTTCCAGTTGCTTTCCTTTATTATCACCAGTCATCTTCCCGCTTTGCAACCTAATATTCACATTGGGATCCTCTTCACGTGGTTTGACCCTCATCATTTGTAAATTTTGGGTACACTGTTAAGGCTGTGCCTTCTTCTCTTGCATTTTAGCTATCATTATAGGGATTTCTTCTATCGTGTGGTCAAACTGAGTATAATATCAAAATGATAGGCGTCTCTGGCTCATGCACTCCCACAGGTAGTGTGCTGGCACTCTGCAATTATAACAAATAACCTGCCCTCAACCTCTACCAAGTCCTTCTCCTCCTCGGCCCCATCCACGTCCCTAATATCCTTTGCACGCTCCCCCAATACCTTGATCCAGAGGCCGAGTTTCTATCTGCATTTGGTATGCGGGTGTTCTTTCCATCATAAATTCCTAGCTACAACAGTTACACTCATCATGACCCATTGATTTATAGAAATTGCAGAATAACTATTGCGGCATCTGTACAAATTTTCACAGCGAGTGGCAATTATCTATTACATGTTTCCCAGAAACCTGACAGACAGTGCACCATAGCATGGGCCGTGTACTTGGCCGTGCTTGAGCTTCCTGTGTCAAAGGCATTGGCCCTCCTTCTGCAACATAATTTGTGAAGACAGGGTAGTGATCTTTATCATGCCCCTGGATTTTACACTTTAGGTGCCAAACTTCTTCATGCATCCCTGGATGAGCCGCTCTATCCTTCTTCAATATTTGAAACTCTAGGCAAAAATTTTGCAACTCTGCATGAATCTGCTGAACTCCCAAAGCAATGTCTTGAATAGGCATTTCATGCAATCTCATTGCAATTTCTAGGGCTTCCGCCTGGGTTCCTATCTTTTGTTGCGGTAAATAAACCCTTAAGGGAGGAATGAGTGAACCTACAAACCATTCACGATGCTGACTATCGATGAGATTCATGTTAGCTTCATAGACTGGCACTTGAGTCTCTGATCTAGCTCCCAGAGTGTTTCACCAAGCCTCTTCGTGATTTCCTTGAATGCAACGACTGATTTCGATTCATACTCGGGCCTACTAAATTCCTTATTCAAAGTAGTTTGAGTGTCCACTAACATGCCAATGGGTTATCAGTGCAATACTTAATGTAGAATGTTAGTGCGTGATCTTGTAGAGTAGTAACCATCTGTGCCTTCTTTATATGATCATCTGTAATATTTTGTGATGTCCATACAGCCTTCGCAACAAACTAAATCTAATCCGAGTCCTCACTTCCCAAGCCTTTGAAAACAAGTAACTTCATGGAATTCGACATATTGAACAGTGGCGGAGGTGGTGGTGGTGTGGGTGATGGTGTATGTTGTGGAGGTGAAGATGGAGGTGGTGTGGGTGGATGAGGTATTCGTGGAAAACCCTGCTTTATCAATTGTACAATGCTTTGCGTTGAGGTCTGTATCACTCCTTCATCGTCACTTGAAGGAGGTTCTATCAATGGGCTGTATTCAAGACTTTCTCTCTCTTGATTTCTAAAGATTCATCCACTTCACGTAGATCCAAACATCAAGGTAGTGGCATAACCCATTTTTCACACAAGAACATTTTAATCCAAGTATTCAAAGATCTCAAATACTTACCTCGCGGTCCCTTGAAAACGTGTCGCTCTGCTTCACTGTAGCCGACTGAGGTATCAACCGTGAATTCTGTCACAAATCCTCATATGATTTGATCAAGCCAGTGGTCAATAGCATGTACGATCTTATCTTCAGAAGCTTCCAACCTCCGCACTAGCTCCAGGGTCCACACTATTGGACTGTCAAGCCTCCACCTTCCTTGGTCATCTGCGAATTTAGCAATCCACTCGTATAGTTCGATCGGAAAGGTGCAAAAGAATAACTCATGTATCTCTGTGTATAAGTACTTTTCCAACCATTGTTCTTTTGTCAAGCGCAGATTTCTATTTTCTTGTGCCGCGAATTCGTGAATCTTCCTATCCAACAACTTCTCAATCTCTTTATTTGTTGGATTCCAGAGATGCGACATCACACATCTCTTTATGCAGATCCTAGTCCTGGCAACAGAACAATTTTTTGGCTTAGTGGGTCTTGACCTAGGTTTAGAGTTAGTTTTTCCAAACAATTCCCTAAACTACTGGCCCTTTCAGCATCAATCCGTGGAACGCGGACCGAAGTCTCACCCGAAGCAATATGGGGGGATTTTGGAACCAAGTTTCCACACCCAGAGATTAGTGTGGTGTCATTTTATGCCCTAAATCTGCCTTCGTGTAGATCGTTAAGCCTTTATGGCTTATTGATATAACTCCCTTTAATCAGCCTCCAAACCTCCGCAAAGGTCTATGTCTATCTTTCATGGACCCTGAATAGGCAAATCAACTACTTATATGCATCAAAGATTACTCTTAACCCAGTAATTACTTAGATCAACTTAAGTGTTTGATAACTTTAACATATAACAAGATAACCTTCGCGTAAAAAGTTAACATCATTTGCGTTCATCTAACAATATAAATCAAGTAAAGTCACGCATCAGTACATCCTCATTTCATAAACCCATAATTCATCACAGCATAAAGCACATTCGTATAAAACATAATTAAATAGAAGAAACACAGGAATTTCTATAGTAATCCTCTTTATTAATAGTCAGTTCTACTTATAGACTCGAGACTTCCCTGCACACTCAACTGCAGGGGTCCACGCACTTAGCTGCAGACTCTACTCTAGGCCATTTTTCACACAGCTGCAAAACCTTTTTCCCTACTCTTCTTCGCTAACTCTCTAGATGTCTCCCATAGAAAACTTTACTACTTGCCTTAGACATTCTAAGACACACCTATTTATACAATCCCATGGTCCATGGACCATGGGTAGATCCTCAAAAAACCAACTTAACTTACATAAATAAGGGTAAAACCCTTTATCACTCCTTAACTATCTGCGTGCTCCATGACCACAAATTGTAGAGACTTTACATTTTGTACATCAAAACATTGGCTTTTTGCCCCAAAACTTAGGCTTTTGCCCCAAAATTGACCCAGGGGACGCTATCCCAACATTGATCAAGAAGACTTGCCAAACCACCATTAGAGTCATGACTCTACAAACACCATCTAATTTACAAGCCTTTCCCAACCCCCATTGGACTCATGACTCTACAGACACCTATTTTATTTACAAGCCTTTCCCAACATCCATTGGACATATAAATAATTTTGTTCTCAATCCTTGTATTGTCAGAGCTCTAACCCCAATTCTCTGTGTGGTTCACCTTTCATATATTTTCAAACTGGAACACTAGAGTTGCTCAACATGAACATCACAATAGAAATATCATCAAAGCACAAAGCCAAAATTCTCAACACAAGACATCAATGAATGATACCACTCAAATCATAACCCTCTCTCTCGCATCCTCAACTCACATGGCCTCAATACATTTTCTGTAAAAAAATACAGATGCAAAAACTCAAAAATGCAATACATAACAGCCATATGAAAAACATGTGACACTATTGCAACCAATCTATCAGAATCTTATGAACTCAGACAATAATTTTTCCCCTGCAATCACAAATTCATTAGAAAAATATTTGTATCTTTGTAATGTAAACATACTCTTCAACCCTGCATAATTCTATCTCTGCTACATCTATACCTCCATGCACATTCTGCTTCAACCGTAACACACTCCTTTTAGGATATTCCGACACATAGGAATAGTTAAGTATAGCTTGGTCTAGTATAGAGTTAGGTAAAGTGTGTTTCTTTACTATGTACATTTGTAACTTACAATCTGTCGGTCACGATATGTAATGATCCGACGGTTCATTCTCTCCTTGGTATTATCAACACTTGATCCGTGGCTTAATGCCCGATTGGTCCATGAATTCTATTCAAAGCGCATGGAGGGTCATTTGTAGGTTAACCGTTCACGAGAGAAGCTTATGTAAATTTTCATTCTTTTATTAATAAATTGCCTAAAATGGCCGCGTTGGCTCACGTTGTGGACTGTTTCCCTCTTTGAGGGCTTTAACCACGTCAAAATACTGGTGTATTGATATGTGATCTGTTTGTGAGCGGTGTCCTTTTGGTGTTCTGTCTGAGGAACTTACCCTGTAAATTCCTACATGGTATTGGAGCTATTTGAGGGGCGCGTCCGTTGGTGATCCAAATCTGAAGCCGGTTGAACTGCATCTGACAGCCATCTCCTATATCTGTTGTTTCTGACTACTTTCGAGCCGAGAGGACTGCTCTGTTGTGTTGGGAGAATCTGTTCCAGTGAGGAGCCCCTTTCGTTTCATGTGAAAATGTTTCCGGTATCCCTAGCTGCGTCATTGTTTAGATCTGGAGGTACACAATGTTTATTTGCAGTTTACTATTATTTTCTCTCTGTTTATTTCAGTTTCAGTTTATTTAGCTCCTTTTATTACCGGATCTATACCTTTCATTTATGCGTATGCTCTTTTCCCTGCGACTCTGTGCGATCTGGGCAAATCAGAAATAGAAAGGAAGGATTTTTCTCATGCGTATGCTCTTTTCCCTACACCTTAGTGTGATCTTGCAAAATCAGAAACATTGAGGAAAATATTTAGTTTCCGGGTAAAGCTAACTTTAAGCCGTAAGGCTTGTTTTTTTTTGTATGTCAGTGTTGGGTTTTGTGTTTTTGTTTTGTAGGGAGAAAATGAGTTTTCTCAAGCAAGCACGCAATCCAAAGCATCCGTGACCAAAAGAAAACAAAGCCTCTCTCTCTCTCTCTCTCTCTCTCTCTCTCTCTCTCTCTCTCTCAAAATTTTTGTATAGCTCACTTGGTTCAAAGCTAATTTATGAGAGTAGAGGTCTTGGGTTCAAATCTCCTTTTTGTTGAAAAAGGGGCGGTTTTTTTCATTTCCGCACATTCCCGCACTTTGTTGGCGCCTTCATCAATTTTTTTCAAAAGGCCATAACTTCTTCATCCGGAAGCCGTTTTCAAAGCCATTTTTTTTAACCAGCCTAATTTTTCGAGATATTTTCATTGGAACACTTAGTTCCAGCATATATAGCTTCATTTTCTGTTAAAATGGAAAGTCCATGCCAAGTTATTCTTGACAGCACCAACTACTTCCAATGGTGGTCCTACATTATGGATTTACTTAGAAGTAAAGGTCTTTACCGAATAGCCGCAGGCCAAGAAACAAAGCCAAAAGATGAAGAGAAAGAAGCCAAATGGGAAAATAGGCAAGATCAAGCACGTGGGTTGATAGGGGTGTCTATCTCTCCCAATCTTAGATTCCATATTGCTGAACTTGATACTCCCGATGAAGTAATGAAGCAGATTACTAAAGTTTTTGGAATAAAAAATGAACGTAGAGCCCATCAACTTGAAAATGAGTTGCTTACATTGGACCCCAATAATTTTTCTTTCATTGAATATTTCTTGTCCAAGTTCAAGACCATTAGACTTCTCTTGGAAGGTGTTAAGGTTAAGAAAGAAGATAGTGCCCTTATCTATTGCATTCTTACCAAGTTGGGACCAGCCTACTCTATGTTTGTTTCCACCTTCCATTCTACAAGATAAGCCTTCATTTCTCAAGGACATGACTACAAGCCCCCTTCCTTTGATGTTTTTTGTGATTCTTTAATAATAGAACAAGAAAAAATCTTACACCTTGGTCTTCTTAATCTTGGAAACTCTTCTAAGAAAGCGTTAACCGCCCAGCAGCAACAAAACTCAAAGAATCCTAAGAAGTCATATCCTAAAAAGAATGGTACTAAACCAAACAAGGGTCCTAAGCAATTTCAGCCTCAAAATGAAAAATCATTTCACCAGAATGATAAGGAAACTAAAAACAAAGGGAAGAAGACTGA
>APFE030964813.1:0-42220 GCA_000404065.3 Pinus taeda | reverse complement strand
GGAGGGTCATTTGTAGGTTAACCGTTCACGAGAGAAGCTTATGTAAATTTTCATTCTTTTATTAATAAATTGCCTGAAGTGGTTGCGTTGGCTCAGGCCGTGGATTGTTTCCCACTTTGAGGGTTTTAACCACGTCAAAATACTAGTGTATTGATCTGTGATCTGTTTGTGAGCAGTGTCCTTTTGGTGTTCTGTCTGAGGAACTTACCCTGTAATTCCTACAACTCCTCATCAATGGCTCTCTAAAAGTCTATGACACATTTCTCACTCAAGAGAACCAACCAAATGAGCAACCTTTCTCCACATAGTTGTAGTTTCTGAAGATGATTAAATCAATTAATTTCAATCCTGTAGTGGAGATT
Organism: Pinus taeda; assembly: GCA_000404065.3. Classification (NCBI taxonomy): domain Eukaryota; kingdom Viridiplantae; phylum Streptophyta; class Pinopsida; order Pinales; family Pinaceae; genus Pinus; species Pinus taeda. Next base: position 41,858 of record APFE030964813.1, on the reverse strand, counting down.
TTTTCATATACTGAAAGCACTTCAATTCAATGCCTCTTGACTCAATCAAGCCACTAACTTAATTTACTAATGAATATTCTCTTTTAGCCATCATCTAGAAGCACAATTACCTTTTTCCAACATTTACATGAAGAGTCTTGAACAAGACATGTTAGAAAAACAATTAAACACCTCATGGGTGCGAGAAATGTGGAGAAAAAATTGAAAAAATTCCATAGTCGCTCCCACAACATATCATCCATGTGAATTTCACTTCCTTGAGCCATTGTCTCTGCCATATGCATGTCTCCATCCAAATATATACCTAAAACCACTCCCATGACTCAGTAAGCATGTGAATGGGGCAGAGGAGACTAAGAAGCATGCTTCCTCAATACAAAACTTTAGCATACTTCTTCCAGATCTTGATCAACATTAGATATACCTCAAGAAGCCATGGTATCCTCTGCAATACTCCATTGAGTCACTGTAGCAACTCCATCATCATCACAAGTTAGAGTAGTTTGACTTGGATGCAATCAATCAACTACACTAACTCTCAAGGCATCAAACTTCACCATAGATAATCCAACATCTGCAACCATCAATGACAGATCCTACAACTGATCACACAAGATGAAAGCCATCCATACATACACCAACTACCATAAACATGCTTGACAGTCTCCAATACTATCAACTAGGTGTAGTAGCTCCACATCCTGCCAAGGAATCCACACACAAGCCAACAACATGCACTAACAACTCCAACCATCAAGGTAAGTTCTCCAACCAATGCACAGTCCAAGCTCCATCTCACTAGCATGTGCATAATCACATACAACCAAGTTAACATCAATGTCAACTAGCACCATTGCATCTTGTAACACTATGCTACTCAGTTGACATAAATGCCAACCAAACAACTCATCACAACACAATGCCAACAATCCTCCCCTTTGGCATTGATGTCAATCCCAACTAGGGCAACCAAAGCCAATGCATCCTACAACATCATGCTACTAGTTTTAAATCAATGCCAACCAAACAACTCATCACAACACCAATGCCAATAATCTCCCCCTTTGGCATTTATGTCAGCCCCAACTGGGTCAACCGTATCCACCTCATTCACTCTCCCTTTGTCATCAATGGAAAAGGGTTGAGCTCATCCAAGAAAGCATAGTTGAATAAGTACTACTCCCCTTGGACACTAGTTGTGTCTCAACAAGTAGGAAGAACCATAATAATCCACATAGTGTGGGTAGAAACAAACCATCACATAAATCAGAAAGACCATATCTAAACCAATAGACAATGCTCCTCATGGAAGCATGACATCAAACAACAGCAATAGTCTCTCTCTCTCCCCTAAAGCAATAGCATCAATATCAAGGCCCAAATAACAACATTATATTGTGACTCTCAACATAAACAACATATCATAAGAAGCAACAAAAAAAACAATAAACGAATCCATGATCACTACTCTCAACCAACAACAACAACATAGCATGACCATTAGAAGCATCAATCTAATATGAGCAAGAACACATGATAAGCATCAATGACAACAACATCACTCAATTCAGCAGCACGAGCTACATCATTCTCACTCACCAAGGCCATTACAACATGATCATCATCTTTCCATCAACATCACCAACATTAGAAACAAAACCACTGATCACCACCATAAAGCAAGACTACACTACATCCATAACATAGTGTAGATAATGGAAACAACATCCTCCCATGCAGCAGCATATCATAATTGACAATAATAGTAGCAAAGCATATGATGACCATCATTAGTAATACAGTGTGAGCTGTTAACAACACACAATATCCTCCATTTGACAAGTAGGAGGCTACTCCAAAAGAACCAAGGACTATGACTCAGAAATATTGCAATGAAAGTGCATGGCTTCATAATCGTACTACATAGCTACAAAATTGAGATACTGTGATAATTCTTCATCGAAACTGAAATATGACTCCTCAAATATACATGAACATCACTCATATGACCCTACCAATGACCCAAGAGTGATAGATGTTGTTACATGGCTACAAAATAATTATGAAATCCCATAAATCACTACAAAACATAGCATTTGCTAGCTGATATAAGGATGAAATAAATCTCATGATTCTCTCTCTCAAGACAATCTTGACTCATGAATATACATACAATCCATTTCAAGGATCACTCAATCAACACTATGAAGATAAGAAGTGACAATATAAGGCTTTCATCCATGGAAAAAAATGAATAACTGCATGCCAAAAAGAATGTGCGCAACTCTCTCCTAAGATTTTCCAGAACATGTCCCAAACTAGCAATCTGAAACACCAAAAGTTAGCATCCCCAACAACACAAGCTCTCATGAATGAAATGTAGCAACAATTATCCGTGAATATATAGCAATAAGTAGAAATACACTATTGGCCATCCATATGAATCAATCAACACTATAACCTCCAGATGAATATCAAGCAACCACATGCCTTTAATCATCAAGGAACTACCATATGACACAACATGTATATGCCATAAAAAAAAACTATAAATATGCAATACAAACTTCATCCACACTCTCTTGATGTCATATGTGCACAAACAAGCACAATTCTTGTCATCATCAAGAAACATATGTGATAGTCTACAATGTGAGATCCTTATGACAATATGGTATGCAAATAGGATGCATGGCCTCATGATAATGCAATGTAAGATATATGACTCATGTGAATACGCATGAAATGGAATCTCATCCATGCTACAACTGTACTGAATGATGTAAAAACTTTCTTCAAACAACTCACATAAATCGACCAACAAATTCCTAGTAAAGATGCATGTATCATTGATTCATCCTCATGTACAAAATGACTCTCTAATGAAATATGAGGGTGGGGGCTTCATTGAGAGTAACATAATTCTCGTATACTATCACCAATTTTCCATAAAATACATAGCATCCTACATGGCATAAGTGTCATATATGCAAAACATAAAGCCATATCAAACTCCCCCTAGACATATGACATCTTTCCATCAACAAGTATTGCTTGTTCATGCAATTTTTTTAGTGTGCATAATATGGGTACATTATCTTCTCATAACATGGCTCCAACTATCCACAATCATGAGACAAAAGGATAAAATGAAAATAATGCATCCACCTTGTAGAACTCCCCATGAACTCATGTGCTCTCCTTCTATGCCTCAAATTGGTCTTGTGAACATGAAATGAATAGATGCATGAGGCTGAAATTTCCTCCTTCTATTCACATGCACCTATCAATTTTGGCTTCTCTTGAAGCCATCTCCTATTGCACACAAGATAAATATCTACTCTCCCCGAGTAGAATATCCTTCTTGAAATGAAAATAATCTTCCTTGATGTTGTTTGAAGCACTAATTATTTGCAACTCAACTTTTCTCCTCTATACCTTCTTTGTCTTCAGTGGTGGGCTTCTTCTTTTTGTTGACTTGAATCTGTCATATCTGCAAGATACAACTCTGTGGCCATATTTTCCATACTTGAAACAGCGGTTATCCAAAAAACATTATTTTCTTGCAAAAAAATTACATTCTCTAGCACGACGACCAAAATGATTGCAAGAAAAACATACCCATAAAATAAATTTGGATACCTTGTGTTTTTCTTTTTTGGACCATGAATGCTTGGCTAATTCCATACCTTCTTAAACTACTACATGTTGTGATAGTGATCTTCTTTCTTTTCTTCTTCTAGGAATATATTTTCTTCTTTGGATTCTTTTGATAATGCTACTTCTTGACTTCATTTGTGATAGGCTTGTGATTTTCTACTACATGGTCATCCTTTACTTTATCATTTTATTTCACAAGGAATGATTCATTTTCAAAGCCCAAACCAGTTTTAATAAGTGGATATCATTGGCTGAAGAGTATTTCATCCAAAATTTTGGCGCTCTTCTCCAAATTTGGATACTGAGATAGCTGAATATTTGTCTTTTGAAGCTCACATCTCAAGGAGGATAATTCCTTTTCTAGGCTTGCACATTAGGATTCTTAGTCTTACAGTTGATTTGACAAATTCTCATTATTCTTGATGACCTCTTCATGTTGTATTTTTAGATCAATGATTTGCATGTCTTTACTCTCATGGCTACTCTCACTATATTCTTGAGAAAAAGTTGGATCTGGTATTGTTATGAGTGTGGAATCATTTTCATCATTATTTTTCTCTTCAAGAATGCAATGGGATTTTTTGCTAATTTCATAATCTTGAATCCTTTCTTTTCCATACAAACTGTGCAACTTGTCTGCGATTTATTTTCCAGACTTGTAATGTTTCACTTTTACTACATCATGATTTAATGATCCCTTCAAAATGATTTTCTTTGCTTCTTAATTAATCTCATCCTATATACCACATTCAATTGAGAGAAAACTATCCACATCTAAAGTTAAAAGACATGCTTCAAATTTTACCTTCCAAAGCATGTAGTCAAATCCATGTAGTAAAGGAACTCCATCAGCTTTAAATCCTTCCTAGTTATCCATGATCTACCTTCTAGCAATGAAGTTGCACTAGAATCCGAGCTATGATACCAATTGTTGGATCCCGAATCACTACTGAAGGGGGTGGGAATGGGGGTGGTGTAGCAGTAGTGGTAAACAACACACGATTTTACCATACTTTCTCCAATATATTAATCCATTCATTTCTTAACAAGTATTCATTATATCGGAAACATGCAACTTCAACTAGATCAACACATGAGAGCCATAATCATAAGAAATAAACATGCACAATGAGACACAAACATCACATCAATATATATTATTACTTTTGAAGCAAACCATCACATCGAGAGTACAATATGGAAAAAATATGAAATGAACTATTATCTCCATCTCATGACTCTACAGACTCCTATATGATCAATAAGGCTTGCCAAATAACCATTGGATTCATGAGTCTACAAACACCATCTGATTTACAAGCCTTGCCCAACCCTCATTAAAATCACAACTCTACAAGAACCTATTTGATTTACAAGCCTTACCCAACATCCATTAGACTTATGAATAATTTTGTTCTCAATCCTTGTATTGTCGAAGCTCCAACCCTAATTATCTATGTGGTTTTCCTTTCATAGATTTTCAAACTGGAACACTAGAGTTGCCCGACATGAACAACACAATAGAAATATCATCAAATCACAAAGCCAAAATTATCAACACATGACATCAATGACTGATATAACTCAAATCATAACCCTCTCTCTCTCATCCTCAAATCACATGGCCTCAATACATTTTCTACAAACAAACTAGATGCAAAAACTCAACAATGCAATACGTAACTGTAACACCCTCCTCCCACATCTACCCATGTAACCATCCAATGAGGATAAACATGTGACTAAGAGTTATTATGATATGATTCAACTCTCCATGTGTCAGTTAAGTAAGTGGAAGCAACGAAACACACTACACAGACCTTCCAGACATACTGCAAAACCCCTAAGAGCCATCCAAACCCTCCACGTGACTAGCCCCTGAGACAAACTAAATTTTTACTGCATTAATCCCCCAGTTGCTCCCATGAAATGGGCATGAGTGTGACTAGGACCCTCTAGTCGCTCCCACAACATGCGTATGCCTGCAACTCGGGACTTTCCCAAGTAGTTATGTGCCTACCACTCTAAATTTTGTGCCACTTTTTCAGGCCTAGATCTCAGGTCACTACCCAAAACTCCATGAAACTTCCATAAATTAAATATAATAGTGTAATAATGATGAAAATCTAAGTACTTGAACAAGGACTTGATTGTACCCCTACTAGACATGGCCCAAATTTCATGAAACATGTCACAAATATGCATTCGATAGGTTTAAACAACAGATCTGAGCATAGGGTCTCATGCTTATGTGAGAATCACTAAGAAGCATTGATGTCTCATCAGAGTAACTACATTACCATATATTAATCCATATATTCATTATACATTCAGTGATTAACCAAATCATGATGAGAGCCATACATTTTCACTGCCATAAAACTCATTCATAACCAACATATAACCAACAAAAATATCAGGGATATAATAGCCATATAAGCCACATATAAACAACTATATTTACCCATAAAATACCAAGGTGAAATAGAGCTCTTATTGATGATCACATAGGCCGACCAGGTATGGGACTTCCATAAACCACTCGACCGTAGACTAGCCTGAACCAAATCTTTATTTTAGCTAGTCACCATCGTGTCATATTCCAAGCATGAATGTGGGATCTCATAAAAAAAATCAATCATAACCATACAAGGCTTCTAGAGGCCAAACCAACTCAACATTTAATGATTGATTCCACCTCACAGTTATACATCACTAATAATCACCATATTTGTCTCTACCCAAGTTGTCCAAGCCTCCTGAACATTTGTTCCAACCAAGGCTCTAGGAATAGTAACTCAACCCACAACTATTGTCGGGCTCCATAGCTTTTTTCCAACCAAGGATCTATGAATATTAACTCAACCCACCAAGGGCTCTAGAGAACTTTTCCAACCAAGGCTCTAGGACTAGTAACTCAGCCCAAGTTATTACAGGGCTTTAGATCATTTTTCCAACCAAGGCTCTAGGAACTAATAGCTCAACCCAAGCTAAAGGAACATGAGAATGAACCAGAAAACAAAAGGAAATGAACCCAAAACACCATGGCTATCTATGAAATGACAAGGCTAAGAAAATCCACTTTCAATCCAGGAAATCCTCCATGCCAATGAAAAATCATAACCAAGAAACCAGATGCATATGTCATACATCCAAAAACTAGTGAGGAAAACATACATGCAACTCAGTACCCACAAGCAAAAATTGTTGTAGCTGCTAATCTCCTCTTGCAATTTCCTACTCTTCATTTTCCTTCTTGCTCCAAAACTCCAAGTATGTCACTCTCCTCCAAGAAAACTCTAAGTGTCTAAGAGTATGAGAGAGAGAGAGAGAATAGAAAGAGAGAGCTCCAAAATTGAACTGAAAAAAAGTTAGAAATTGATCCTCATAGGCCTTTTTATCATTGAGGCCTCTACTTTCTTCATTTTCAATTATTTTCCTTCATTTTCCTTCTTACATGAAACGTGTGACCTTTCACCTTCTTTTTCTCATAATTTCCATTATTTTCATAAATAAAATGTCAATAAATGCCTCATTTATTTCCAAAGCCTTTTCCATTTCCTTTGCCAATTTCATTAGCCATTAATTAATCACAAGTAATCCCCATCACTATGATTTTCCCAACATTCATCTTGGAATATGTTTCCCATGACCTTGGTAAATTATTTTGTCTTTATTAACTTTTACATGGATTTGTCTACCAGGGATGTTACGGAACCCTCCCCCTTGGGGGAACACCATCCTCAATCTTCAATGACACCTACAACCAAGAATACTGCTGTAAGAAAAACATACTGCCCATGGAGCTTTATAACTTAGCTCAATGCAATATTTACAATGATTAACCTACTGAGAATAAAACCAACATCACAACATAACAACATCACAACCATAATGACATGACACTCATATCACTTATTGGAGATTTATAACATATCTCACGGTGGTATTTACATCCATATACATATATACATATACCAAAACATTCACTCAACACGTGAATAGAGAAGGATACATAGACCACATCTGATCCACCATCTCCCATGTAGATTCATCGGGCCCAAAGTGCTTCCACTACACTTTAACCTATTCCATTTCTTGGTTCCAGAGCATGAGCATCTTTCTCTACAAAATGCACTGAGGTTCTGACAAGAATTCGCCTTCTAGCTCCACCTGCAATATAGACCAGTCAATCACATGATCAACATCTTTAACATACTTCTTAAGCAATGACACATGGAAAATATCATGGAATTTCACTATCAGAGGTAGTGCAATTTGATAGGATATTGGCCCAATCCTCTCAATAATTATGAAAGGTCCAAAAAACTGAGGTGCCAACTTGGAACATGATCCAATCCCAAAGGAGCTCTTCTTCAGTTTGAAGTGAAAGCACGCCTTCTCCCCAACCTGAAACTCCTTAAAAAAATTGTTCTGATCTTCATATATCTTCGTCATTTCATGAGTTGCTTTCAGATTCTTCTTGATTACCTGCATTTCATGTTCCATTTCTGCCAACATATCCGGTCCTATCAATACTCTGTTAACTAGATCACTCCAAATAATAGGAGTATTGCAACTCTACTCATAGAGTGCCTCAAATAGACTCATCCTTAAGGAATCTTGATACCCATTGTTGTAAGCGAACTCAACCAATGGCAGATACTCTTCCCACTTTCACTCCTAATGCATCACATACATCCTCAACATATCCTCTAATATCATGTTGATCCTCTCTATCTATCCATCTATTTTTGGATGATAAGTTGTGATGAAGGCTAATTCTGTACCTAATTCTACAAACAACACCTTCCAAAAATTGGAAGTGAACTTCACATCCTTATCTGACACAATATTTTGCGGAACACCATGCAATCTCACCACATCTCTGATGAAGAGTTGTGCCACATAATTCGTTGAGTATGTAGACTCACTGGAATGAAGTATGCTACCTTCATGAACCTATCCACCACAACCATGATGGAATCATGTTGCCTATATTTCCTTGGAAAACCTATGATAAAGCCCATGGAAATGACCTCCCATTTCCAGTTTGGAATCAGAATCCGCTATAGTAGTCCACCTGGATGTTTACACTCTGCCTTCACCTATTGAAATCCAAGTACCTAGCCACAAACTTTGCCACATCTCTCTTCAAATTCAACCAATAATAAAAATTCATTGTTCTCAATGTCTTCTAATAGCCTAGGTGACCTGAATATGATTTCACATGAAACTCCCTCAAGATCACCTTGTTGAGTTCACTGCTACCTAGCACATATATCCTATCTCCAAACCTTACCAATCCATTTGTCGTGAGATGATAGTCCACATCGTATGCACCTGTACCTGCACTTGTACCTATACCTATACTACTTTCTGTACCTATACCTATTCTCTACTGCAATATGTGGCTAAAGTCCATATACCTGACATCCTACTGACTTGCTTGCAAGATCCTATCCTATAGATCTATCCCATAGGAGCTCATAGCTACTATATGATCTACCTGTATCCATCTACTAAGAGAATTTGTAACCCTATTCTCCTTACCCTTAATTTACTTGATCTCAAAGTCTAACTCACTGATCGTGGCCAACCATCTATCTTGTCTGGCATTCATATTAAGCTAGTGAAATAGATACCACAATCCATTTTTATCACTCATCAATACAAATCATCTGGCAAGAAGATAGTGCCTCCACATATTCAATGCATGAATGATCATTGCCAACTCAAGATCATGTGTTGAATAGTTTTGCTCATGCTCAATTAGTTTATGTGAATCATAACATACCACCAGTCCTTCCTACATAAGGACTCCACCTAGTCCTCTCTTACAAGAATTTGTACATACCACAAACTCTTTGTCAGGATCTACGATCTTTAACACTAGAGCATGTGTCAACCACTGCTTTCATTGCTCAAAATTGGCTACACATTCCTCTTTCCATTCAAATTTCTTACCTTTCCTTTGAAATTATGTGATATGATGAGAAATCTGTAAGAATTTCCTGATGAACCTCTTGTAATACCATGCTAACCCAATGAAGTACCTTACCTCATCCACATTCCTAGGAGTTGCCCACTCCACAATAGCTCTTACATTTTATGGATCCATTGTTATGCCTTCCTTGGAAACCACATCTCCCAAGTAATGTACCTCAGTCTGAAAGAAACTTCACCTTATGAACTTAGCATGAAAATGATGCTCTCTCAACAATATCAATCTTTGAGAACACTACTTCTCCCTTCAATTGATCGAACAAATCACCTTTCCTCAGCAACAAATAACTGTTCTTGATGGTCGCTTGTTCAACTGCCTATAATCAATGTACAACTTGAGAGTACCATCCTTCTTCTTCACAAAAAACATTGGAGCACCCATGGTGATACACTTGGCCTAATGTATCCCTTGTCAAGCATTTCCTTCAACTAAAACTTTAACTCTACCAACTCTAGTGTGCTCATCATGTAAGGTGCCTTAGATGTTGGCGCTGCCCCTGGTACCAGCTCAATAGAAAAGTATACCTCCCTATGAGGTGGAAACTCTGAAATTTGTGCAGGAAATACATCATGAAACGATTGTAGAACTAGGTACCTGCTCAAAACATCTACATCCTCAACTTCCTTACCTTTGTCACTATAAATATGCATTGCAAATAACACACACCACTTCCTACGACTACATATGGCCTGCATAGTTGTCACTATTCTCATTGATGTTTCTTTCTTCTTACCCTGTAAGATTCTTTGTTCTTCATTATCATCCAAACACTCAATAGCTTTGTCATAACAATCCACCTTGGTCATATCAAGATACAACCAGTCCATGCCCAACAACATATTGTATGATCCCAACGACAACACATTCAAATGTGTTGAGGTAGGCATACCATTCAAATCAAATGCACAAACTCTTACCCAATGATGAACTCGCTTCTTTGTACCTATAGCCAATTGCACTAACCAAAATTCTTCATGCACTTATTTATTCAAACCACAATTATCCACTAGGTCAAGATAAACATAACTATAATTAGATCTAGGCTCAATCAAAATAGAAACAAATTGTTCACAAAGCTTACTATCCATCTCGATAATATATGCCTAGTGATTTTCCTGCATGTTATCTAGCACATAATAGATCCTAGGAATACTCTCTCCAACATCTCCCATTGTCTATGCCTCCTGAACATTATAGATCTATGGTCTACCACCCTGATGTTGTGGACAATCTCTCCTATGATGCTCTCCTCCATAAGTCCAACACCACATGGGCTCCCTATTTTCACTCTTATTTTTCTCCTTAGACCAAAGTCCCTATCCTCTTCCAGATGTATTGAACTTCTTAGGTGGTGTGAAATTCTCTTTGTTACCTATATCATGAGGTCATGCTCGCTTCTTGTCCCATCTTTCTTTATTATTATCATTACCCTTCCAATCCTTCTTAGTCTTAGATCTATGTTTCGATTACTTATAACAATTATTTAGCTTTCTAATGGCTTCGTCCAATGATTTAGGCTCATCGAACTAAATTCTGTCTTTGAATGTTATTAAAAACCCACTAATGAATCTCTGAATCTTTGCCTTCTCCTCATTGAGGTAAGATGCATACCTTAGTAAGTCCAATAATCTACTAGTGTACTCCTCATCGGTCATGAATCCCATCTTCATCCCATAAAATTCATTTTCCCTGTCATCATAGTATCTCTCTGATAGATACTTCTTCCACAATATCCTCTTGAATGCACTCCAAGTCAACTCCTCCTCATAAATACCTCTGGAATTCTTTACATCTTCCCACCAGATATCTTCTTTACCTTTAAGACTGGATGTAGTTATTATGGCCTTCATGTTCTCTGAGTAATTGTGCAATCTGAAGAAATTATTCATTCCAAGCAACCATGCTTCTATATCCCATGTTTTCTTTATCTCCCCATCAATGTAGGTGTCTTTTATTTCTTAAACTCATCCAGAAAACATCCCTTTTCATTCCTCCTGTAAGGATGATAACGACAATGATCATAGTGCCTGTCAATACAAGAACTATAATAGTACTTGTGGCTATCACCTCTCCTATCAATGTATCCAAGAACTTTCCATCCCTAGTCATGTAATCTGTATCCAACTTGTACCCACCAAGAGACCTACTGCCATATGCCCCATTACTTTTGTCCTCCTATCCATGACTGATCCGAAGTGGCCCCTATCATTTCAATTCTGATAAAATCTAAAGGATTACTGCATTAACCTCTACTTTTTTCTTCTATCCCTATGTGATTCTGTCATTATCTAATTTGCAACTCTGTTATAGATCTAATATGAAAGTATATGACAATACAAATATACCCAAGAAATAACCAAACAGAAATAGACATAAATTCTTCTTTATTGATCAAACCCTTAAGGTAGGGCAACACCATACATTCACTCCTTAAGGAAGGAGAACACTCCACAAGCCATATTCCTGTTCATACAATAATCCTTGACAGCTCTCAATGGGGAGTCTCTAGCCTCTATATAGGCCTCATACATACAATACCATGGGTCATTACCATGGTTCCCTCAATACCATATATCTAATACCATGGGCTTATTACATTATTGCTAACTACTTGTGGTCCCTTACATGATACGGGTTAACCACCTTATTTACTATGGCCCATCCCTTGGGTAGCTCACTCTGTACCCCATATTATCCCCCTAAGGTATACTACACAACATATAGGATGTCGTTGTAATGAATTGTAACATATAAGGTGGATGGTATTAACTGGCATAAATAGGAGCAATTGACAAACCTGAGGTCTTCACAGACTGTCGTGGTACATTTCTATATAATGGGAATAAATGATCTAAGGTCGACCATGTGAGAAATCATTTGATTACCAATCATTGATGTATACCATTAACAAACATGAGACTAGTAACCGATAATGATGATGAGAGCCAAGGTACCCAGTACAATCTAACAAGTTTGAATAAATGATTGACGTTGAACACTTGGAAGAATCTATTAATCAAGAGGCAATGATGTTTTCCCAGTGTTTATAACGAAGGAGTCTACTGTTGATGACTGCAAACCCTAAGGTACTGCCAAATGGGCTCTAGACCTTGTTCATAGGTAAATGAGTTCAAGTTGATGGGAAAAGATCCATTGGAAGGAAGGCATTAAGGCATCCTTCATCAATCTAATGCGAGTGTAACATGTAAGCCAATAACGTGGAAGGAATAAGATGAAGAAAGATGTAGTAACCAAATCGAAGCACGTTTTCAGCATACACAAGATGTAGCTAGCGCACGATAGAAACCCTTTTAACCAACCAATAATGAAAGCTGATAGAGAGATGAGGAATCCACCAATAGGGTCAAATGGAAACCAAGGTACTATACGAATCCCAATTTCTGATAATGAAAGTTGAAGCTGAACACAAGGGAAACCACTCAGTCAAAGACCCATGATACTGATCGATGCTCATAACAAGGTGACGTATGAATAATGAAAATAGGGCCAGGGTGTAGCTCTGGATCTGCTCTCAGAAAAATTTGTTATAGTCGATAAGAATAAGACCTACCAGCAAGAAGTTAGTGGAGACCTTCTCAAACCAGCATGAGAAAAGGAACAAATAGTTAATGTGATAATGAACATGACTCTGACAAAAAGTGATGCCCGACTGAAAATAGGTCAAGAGACACAGTGTAAAGGCTGACTCAGGTTTACTTCCCTTGAACAAGAGCACGACTCAAATGTGACTACATGGCAACATATGATAACTTTGTATAAGTTTTTCATGCAAGAGGCATAAAAAAACTCTCCATATGATTAGAAGAGATAAATAATCGGAGGAGTACTGACTCAATAACAAGGTTAAGGCTCTCCTAATTCAAACTAAAGCCCATCCCAATGGAGGAAAGACTTAAGTTTGAGTGCTTTGTTCAAGGGTGGCACAACTAACTCTAGCTGCCATCAATTATGGAAATAATGTCCCGTTCCCTCTCTTTTTGGAATATATATATATATATTTTTTGTCTTTTTCATATTTATAAAGTTATGGTACAATAATAAAATAATGTCTATGGTGCAATGGAAAGAATGAGTTTCCAAATATAATGCGCTAGTTCCTGGGAGGGGAAAATTCCTATGCTCAATGCAAGGTGACGAAACTGGTCAGTATGTGCTCAAAGGAATGTTCTTTCCACGAGTAAGAGGGTGTCAAATTGTAGAGGCTAAGTGATTGTAAGGTTGATTTTGCAAAAGACTTGGTCAAAAGGTGGCTTAAAGATGAGTCCAAGTGAAGTCAGCTTAAGGCCAAAAGGTACAAATGGTCAACATGCAATGCAGTAGTACAACTCAACACCAAGGAACCTCTAGGGTATAAAGCCAGAAAAATAGTGAAGAAGAGAATGAGTCTTCAACGCATAAGTCATGTTGGGACTAAAGAGGACTCCCGAGCCTATGTAATATAGCAACATGGGAAGAATATGCTAGCGAGGATCTAAATAAGATTCCCATGTAAAGGTTTGCTCTACCATTAGATCATGATTTTACAAATTGATGAGTGAAAATGGTTTTAGAACCAAGTAATGATGGGGTCAACCATATGGAAAAAGCATCGTAGTATGGAGGCTAGTATGCAAAATGCAGCAGAAAATGATATCCCTAACCTATATGCCATTGAAAAAATGATACTTGCCATGATGGGTTTGCAGTCATGGAACCAAAGGAATCTCTCAAAAAATCTCCAAAGTATCCTATAAAATCAACCCATCCCAACACTCCAAGCCAAAAAGGTCAAAAAGCCCACAAAAAGAAAAATAAACATTAGAAAAATTAATTTTCATATGTCAACTTATATAAGGACTTTTTCACTCAATTATTTATTTTTGTTTTGAGCAATTGGTTGAAGTAGCTGTGGAGAAAAAACCAAGAAAGCTTACTCCATCAAATTCATCTATTCAAACAATCTCCAATCTTCCAGGTAACCTTCTAATTGAGCTTTTAATAAGTTTTAATGTGTTTTAATTTTTTTTTCACAAATTTTACCGTGGGAATTTAGTTTAAAATGTTTGCTCTACATACACGCGGGTTGGATATATGTGAACCATGTATAGGAAATCCCTATATGCAACTGTGTTAATAACTAACCTGCATGTGCGCGAATTCAAAATTTAAAAACATAGTTTTAATGAGTCAAAACATCTTTTTTTTGCAGAATATCGATTACTTGGAGAGAAAGAGAGAATTATGTGATTGATAATGAAATAATGGAAGATCAATATTCATTAGATGCCTTACGAGGATGCATATTATTGAAAATTTTCAAAATTCTGAATATGAATGCAAATACGAGGTTTCTTGAGATGTTAATCCACTACTGGAATCCAGAAGAAGATTCTTTTTTTATTGATTAGATGCCCCTGAGGATTGAAATAGAGGATATCTATTTCATCGCAAGTCTTTCCCAAAGAGGGTCCACTCAACAGGAAGAACAAGAGGTAGTCGAGTGTGGAAGACTATGTATGCATCTACTGTCCAGGAAACACTGAGATGATTGGAACCCATATTCCAATCAAACATGTATGGAGTCTATAACTGAGAATCCTTCTTTTTACCATTGCCAGGGTAAATGCTTATGCTTCTCTACATCAAGCCTCTTGTGTTTCAATGAGTCTTGTAGTGGATTGTCTCACTGCATTCTTCGATTGGTGCACACCCCTATTAGCCAATATGAAAGAAAAAAAATTACCTCTATCCAGAAGGGTTAGACTAAAAACTTTGGACATCGAACCATATTGTGTTTGTTCTTCTTTGAGAGAGTAGCTAGGCTTCGTTCCAAGGTATTATCCGCCATCAAAATCCCAAGGGATCCACATATGGGTAGGTGGGCTGACTTAATGAAAAGGCTAGTGGCCGATGAGGTCCCTAGAAATACATTTGATGATGAGTTTTTCCTTTGGTGGGAACAATAGGTCATTGCGGTTGAAGACTACCCTGATGCCAGAATGGACTTTAGAGGAGATCCCGATCTGGTGTTGCCACCAGATGTAGCATGGGGTGCCATAGGTACAAATGTTTTTTAATTTTTTAATTTTAAGATTTTTTTGGATTTTAAGTATAAATGAACTAAAAATATTTTTGATGAGACAAAATACTTACAATGATCATGACACAAATGTTGGACTTGTAAGACTTGAGGGTCTATCTCGACACAGGCGTTGCAAAAGATATGTAGAAGGAGACACAACAGAGACTGAGAGGACCCTCCATGCAGTCCAGAGAAACTTGGTGAGGTTAACTCACCAAGTACCTATGGTGGCTATAAAGGACCTGTTACACAGTATTTTGTCACTGTCCCTGTTACCCCTTCTCCCGTACATTGGAGGACCTATTCCGAGACCTGTGAGAAGTGACATGACTTGCAAACACCTACTATGTATCCCTTAAAGTATGTACTCTATATGCCCTGAAGACACCTTCTGCAAAATACCCAAAAATATAGCCCTTTCTCCATTAGCGTTGTTCCACAGTGTATTGCTCGTGCCAATGGGATAAATACTCCAAAGAGGGTGCGCCAGCTGGCGCTCTGTCTCAGAGTCACACTAGCGCCAACCCAGTTGGGTAAAGTTTTTAACCATCAAACTTCCGAAGGTTCCTTCCAGCTTATCCATTAACTATTTCCAGTTTGGATTGATTCGGTTGGGCTTCGTATCTCCCAAGGAGGGAAGTAGTTCTCCACCTCTCATGGAAGCTTCCTTATGATAAGGACAATCCCATGAATCAAGTGGATGGTCTTATCTACTCCTCCCATCTCTATATAAGCTTGTTCTTTCCCATTTGACAAGCTAGTTGGTAATTCTTGGTTAATAATTCTACTTTTCAAGCTCCCAAAGTCTGAGGATTGCTAAGCTCATCTCTTAAGAGGCCTTGTGTATCCCTATGAGGCTAAATCTTTAAGGAGGAGATCCATGTCCAAGTGATCAAGGAGAGAGAGGCTTGTTCCCATCCCATATAAGCTTTACAAGGCACGTGTTGCTGATTCACCCAGCCAAAGGAGGATTTGACGTTAGAACTTGGTTGTATTCTCTTTTGTTTTATCAATAATAATAGAGGACTATCATTATGGTTCCACTCATGTGTCTTTACTATGATGTTTCAGTTGTATCCTTTCTGACTGATACATAGTTGCATTTCCCAGATTTTATGCTTGTATTTGTCTTGTTCTTTGCATGTGCAGGTGTCTATTCACGGAGATCGTGAGGATTGTGACCAGCTGAAGTGAAAGAACGGAAGCAACGACCCTTCTACGAATATAAGTGTTGGATTCGAGGTAGGATCTCATTAGTGGCCTTTGCTTTGCAATTAGGAACTTGCATGTTAGTGTTGTTTGATTGTTCCTAGACCTCAGTTAGGCTAGTGGGATCGCCTTTGTCTGCAAAGGGGATTTACCTGCACAACAATTTGGCGACTCCGCTGGGGAGTTGGCTTTTCCTTGTTTGTTTATCTTGTCTTGTTGTTTGTTTTGCAAACTATTAGACGGAGTCTGAAGTCTGGCCAGATAGCCTTCGAAACGCTATTGCTTTGCATTAGCGAAGTAGATCAACGCTACTTCAGTGCATCTCCAGTTTGGTTTGCAAACTGAATGACTTGGGACTAGCCTTGTTCCTTGATTGTTTCCTTGGTTTCTCCCGCTTGTTTTGCTTTCTGGGTTAGATACCTTTGTTATTTTTTCCTCTTGAGAGTACTTAGGTATTGTTGTTTTAGCCCTGGCTCTTGTGTTTTTATCTTTCCTTACCAAACTCGACTGGAGATAGTTTATAGTGTGACAGTCGTGCCAGTTGGCGCAAGTTGCACATTGACAACCCACGCCAATCCTGAAAGGCGCCAGTTGCAGCCTGACAGTCGCGCCAGGCCTGTAAACTTTTGAAGTTTGCTTGGTTCTTCATTTTTTGAGCTTTCGTGTTGTCCTGAGTACTTTTACTAGACTACTGTGGTGTGTTGGAGTGTAATTTGACTGATTTTGATCGCTACCCTTTGGGTGTTTGCTTTTTTCCCCTGATTTCGCATTTTTAGCCCTAGGGAATCTAGTGGCCTTGTGAACCGAGCCTTCCTAAGGTGTTTCGATCTTTTTGTTGTCCAGTCAACTCTCTTGCTTGCTCCTTTACACTTGTTTGGTAGTCATGAATAATTTCGTTGCGTTATTTAGGTGATTTGCTTCGTCTTCACTTGAATTCCGCTTTGTTTCACTTTGAGCCCAGATCACACGGCTCATTGTTCGCTTTGGGATCCTTTTGATGTTTGATTGGTGTTTTGAGGAACTGAACGTGTGGGTATTGGTTAGGATTTGTTAGTATTATTTCTCAAAAGTTCTTTAGTGCATTTTGCCATTATTGAAAAGAAAATCTCTTTTTCTTTGAAACAGTTAATGAAAGTTAGGGCTTTTCATTTTGATTAGTAGATTAGTGATCTTAAAGAAAAGTTTGGTGATTTGCATTGGGTGCATTACGGAAACTCTTTGTTATTTGTGATCGTTTCGTTTGCATGAAAGCTCTCTAACTCTCTTGTAGTTAGCATTCATTGAATGGAATGACATGTTTTGGCATATAGATTGCATTTAGAGATTTTGAGAAATCACATATGGTAGGACCTGAAAACCGGAACTTAACTCAAGATCAACTTTAAAATAAATCGAATGAACTTAAAAACACATTGGAACATAACGCTCACATTCTAGAGGTCTAGGCTAGAGACGTGCTCCGGCGTCGTTAAATCTAGTCACTTTTGTTCTCACATTAAGGTTGGGTGATTCCTCCTTGTGTGACTCAACTGTGGTTTAGTACGGACTTGTGCTACCACGTACTGTCGCGTATATATCGGGAGACTCCACTAGGTTATCATCCTTGATCCATAGGAAGTCGTGTTTGCTGCCTTACAGCCCATAATACACCGAACACAGCATTCAGGAAGATTGAATGCCGTACGGAAAGTCCTTGGCCTTCATATGATTGCTAAGGTGTATATGCAGTTTTACGGATTGTCTGGTAAACCCCTTGCCTAGTTTCTCCAGAGCAGTCACTTTTTGATCCTTTTCGGACTCCTTAAAAGAAAAGGCTCTATTGAGCATTTGTCACTTCGGGCTCGTTAAATATTCGAAGGCGACTAGAGTCATCTTTTGTCCTTTTCTCGACTCTTAAAACATGAAAAGGTCAAGTTGTGTCCTAATGTCTTAAAAATTTATTCGACCACGATTACATTCACCTTGTTAGATCTTGTTTGCACTAGCTTTGAGTAGGGTCTCTTGTCGTTAGCTTGTCTAGGATTTTTTGTTTGATTCAATCATCTTGGCTGATCCATCGATCCCGTCTCCCGTCCCGAGTGACCAAGGGTCTCCTTCTTCTGCTACTCCTGAGACACCGGTTTGTGGTGACACTTTCCATGTTATTCCAAGTGTCCAACCATTGAACTCTCGTGCTCCAAAGGACAAGCTTTACGATTTCTTTTGGAACCCTGTGTGGGAGTCTTCTGAAGAGGATTTTCCCTCTACTCCTATTGGTGTTTCGTCCCCGATGGCTTCTTCTGATATGGAAGATACATCTCCTGTATCGAGTGGGACACCCGTTATGTCGAGTATTGAGACTCCCATCCCGGCCACATCCCCGGTCATATCTACGCCCTACACTGTTACACCTCTCGGTATTACAGTGGTTGTGCGTTATAGATCTCTGAGGGATGCCATGGGCTCTACGAGTTCCTCTTCTATGTGGGATAATAACATTGTTCCCACTACGGGACTGTTTGTTCCCAAGTTCATCATACCACTGTCACGTCAGTTCCAACCAATCCGACCATTTGTGTCGCATCGTCGACTCCGGTTGCTAGTGTCATTACGGCATCGTCCGTTGTAACTACTGTTGCCGGCCCATCCCGCGGCCAGGTACGTAGTGGTCAATCGGCACATACTGCCAGAGTTGTCTATCCTGCAAGTGGTGCCCCGCCTTCTTCTGATCCCATTACAGCGGGGGGGGCATATTCTCAGTACTTGCATGCTGTCCAAAATCCAAGCGAGCAAGGCCCTTATTATGATCCTGTCAATCATTATTTGTATACCTCCTTGCCAGCTGAACCCGCTATTGAGGGTATAGTTCCGTTGAATGTCTCTTGGGGTACCACCGGTTATGGTGGTGGCCAATTCCGTCCAGGTCAAGGGCAGCCATCTCAAGGAACATTATACCAAGGTCAGCCATCCTACTCGCAGCCTAATTATGGGCAACAGTATTATGGCCAAACCTACCTAGGGCAACCTGGGGGCTCACAAGGACAACCCTACTAGGGACAACCTTCGACCTCTAGTGGTCCGTCTTATACATATCTTGGGAAACCTTCTAGAAACCCGGGATAACCTTATGCTCAACAAGGACAACCTGGACCCCAACAGGGATACCCTTCGGATCAACCCTATGGGAATCTGGGACAACCTTACGCGCAACAAGGACAACCCGGAAACTAGCAAGGCTACCCTTCTGGGCAAGGTGGCCAGCCTTACATGCAGCAAGGCCAGCCCACTGCTTAGCCTAGCCAGCCATCTGGTCTACAAGGAAAACCTTCGGTTGCGCAAGGACAACCAAACGCCCAACAAGTCCAACCTTCTAGGCAAGTAGGTCCGTCTCAGATCCAGCGAGGACAACCTTCCGGCCAGATGGCCCAACCTCAGTCTTCGCAAGGATATCTCTCTGGGGCGGCTCAACCGGGCATGCAGATGGTTCCTGCTTCTCAAGCTCAACCCGATTACCATCCCCAGAGTCTAACTGGTCTCCAGCCACAAGGTGGGTACCAATCCCAACCTTCTTATCAAATGTCACCTGGTTCCCAGACTCAATATGGAGCCCAGCAACCATATGGATACCAGCAACCCCAGGGGAAAAATCAATTTTCCCCATATCAGAATTACCAATAGCCGCAGGCTACCCCTTATCAAAATTATCAGCAACCCAATGTTGCTCTTGCCGGTCAGTATGGTAACCAATGGGGTGCTGGGGGGCAGAAGCAGAATCAACCATCCAGTTACGGATACAACCCTTATGGACAAAGTTCCTATGGACAAGGTCCTTTTGGACCTGGTCCGTCTAGACAAGGTCAATGGGGGCAACCAGTAGCTGGATGGAGCCCTGGCCCTACCTCATATCCGCAGATGTCCTTCAACCCGCAGTTACCATTTCTAGCAACTTTGGAACCGCCCGATGTGTCAAAGTTAATAAATGATCCTATTTTTCATAATCCACAATGGCCACTAGTTCCAACTAAGATACCCGGTGATTGCCCCAAATTCGACGGCAAAGCCGGAGAGGACCCTCAAGCCCATGTAATGACTTATCACCTTTGGTGTTCGTCCAATTCATGGCTTGATGATTTGGTTCGACTTCGCCTATTCCAAAATACTCTCACCGGCTTTGCTTCTAAATGGTACATTGAATTGACTCGTGGGCCTTTTCAAGATTTCAATTCATTGGCTATGGCATTCCTCACTCATTTTCAGTTACCCATTCGGTACGAGACAGGGACCCATCTCCTTACGTCTCTCAAGCAGGACACGGCTACACACATATATGATCATATACATGAATGGATAAGGCGTCGTCGGTTGATCAAGTTTTGGATTCATGATCAGCTCCTCACCGATTGGTTCACAACTTCCTTTGTCCCTAAGATCGCACGGGACATCGCCATGGGAGCTTGTGTAACTGAAGAGCAAGCTATCGCGCATGCTCAGTACCTTGACTTAGTGTACTCTCAGTCAGGTACTTTTTATGAGTATTTTCCTGATGCCCCAAGACACGGTACATCCAAGGCTCCACCAAAACCATCTGTTGATGGAGTTATCGGCTCTGTAAATCAGTCGTCCAAAAAATCATCCTCGAACCCTGGGAAGCCAAAATCGAATGCTTCTAGAGAAAACACTTCTCAGGGTGGTTCAAATTCTGGAAGTACTTCCGAGGTTAACGTCATCCAGTCCACCATGGTGAGTAAGGCCTCGAAAGGAAAGAAAAAGGGGAAAGCAAAGAATAAGTCTGAGCAACCTAAACATGATTCCTCCAAACCTCCATCCGAGGAAGGAGCTAAGCACAAACCTAAGTATCCTTGTCTCATCTGTGATGAGGATCACTATACCAAAGACTGCCCTAGGTGGTCCGAGGTTAGTCGTTTGTTGAAAGGCGCCCCTGGGATTCCTACGGTTCTGAAAGAACCTTTCCCCTCTCAACAGACTCAAATGTTGGCTAATCCATCTTCGTCTTCATCTCCCTTTGGTTCCCAAGTCTTCATGGCTAGATCCATTCCTGTTCATGTAACGACTCGAACAAAGGAGTATCTGTCGTCTACCGGGAAGGAGCCCGAGGTTCCCTCAAGCGCTCCTTCGTCCAGCTCTGGTCCGCTCCATATCGAGAGACCAAGTACTGAGACGACCATTCGACCCCCTCCCAAAGGAGTACTCAAGAGATCATCTTACAACCCAAATGCTCGTGCTGCTCAGCACTATAGCATAGTTGAGGATTTAGCGCAGGCTCCGTCGGCTATGTCCGCCTTAGAAGTTCTCCAGAGCTGCCCCCCCCAGAGCAAGTCCCTGCTATCAGCCATCGGTGGCATCGACCCGGCAAATTCGGATTTGATTACCTTTGATCTCGAGAGCCATGTTCCAAGGCTACCTCATCAGATCGCCTTTCTTATACAAGCCATCATCAATTCCAAAATGATCCATTGTATAGTTATTGATGAGGGCACGTCAACTTGCATCATGTCTATTGCTTGTTGGAAAGCGATCGGGTCCCCGACTTTGAGCCAGTCTCTTATGACACTGGAAGCCTTCGATGGGAGAGAATCTCATCCCTATGGTATTCTTCAACGATTGCCGATCACTTTAGAAGGGAAAACCATTGAAGTAGAAGTTGAGGTTGTTGACGCAAATCTTACTTACAACCTCCTTCTGGGCCGGAGTTGGATGTATGCCATGCGTGTCGTGGCTTCATCCCTCTTCCGTGTCATTCGTTTCCCTCACCAGGGGAAAATTGTCACGGTAAACCAGCTCTCCTTCTTCGCCTCTTCTTCTTAAGGAAATGTGCCTTTCATGGAGCATACCTCCACCCTGTTCGAGAGTGTGGGAGCCGGGCTCTTCAAAGATCCCGCCCTCATGGGTGTTTTCTCACTCCCACCTCCAAACCTCACCTCCATCAGTATGATTTCGGTTTGTTCTAATCCTTGGGTCCTCCCCCCCACCGACTAGATAGAATCATGGGGCGAGGAGATTCCGTTGAGTCCCGCCGAGCTCAACTACATCAAAATTGTTGTTGTATCGGCTCCTCCTGCTGAACCCGCTTATGTAAGCGGAGCTCTTGACTCATACGACTATTCCCCTTGGCTTGGAGAATGTGCCTCCTCGGATCCATTAAAGGAAAATTTCCCTCCGACGAAGCCATCATAGAGACCATGTCTCGCGAGGAACCTCCGTGGTCAAATCTTCATCCACCGTTCCTCGTTTCTCCCTACCCTTCGAGAAACGTTGGCTTGTCTCGAGCGGTTTGCTCCATGTCTCCCTTCACAACCTCTTCAGACGCCTATTCAGGTCTATCAAGTATCATCTGAAGGAAATTTGGGGAACATTACGCAAACCCAACCTATCGATATCTCTGTCAAACCAGGGATTGTCGAGAACATCTATATAGGAGTCACCTGCACTCCTGAGGAAATTCAAATCTATATAACTCTTTTTCTCGAGTTTCGTGACGTCTTTGCATGGTCTTATGAAGAGATGCCCGGCATTGATCCAAACATCGTAGTGCATGAGATACCTACGTATCCAGGTGCTAAACCTGTTCGTCAACGTTTATGCCCTGTGCACCCCCGCAAGGCTGCAGCTATCAAAGCGGAAGTTGAAAAACTTCTTAAAGCTGGTTTTATTTACCCTATCCCACTCACAGATTGGGTCTCTAACATTGTCCCTATCAATAAAAATCAGGGGACTATTCGCGTCTGTGTCGATTATCGCGATATTAACCGAGCCTGCCCGAAAGATAACTACCCCACACCTTTCATTGACCAACTCATTGATGAGTGTGCTGGGAGTGATATTTATTCCTTTATGGATGGCTTTTCTGGCTACAACCAGATTAATATCGCGCCCGCTGATCAACACAAGACGGTCTTTATCTGTCCGTGGGGAACTTTCACTTATAAAAAGCTCCCTTTCGGTCTCAAGAATGCCGGTGCCACTTTTCAACATGTGATGTCTTATGCCTTTCATGATATTCGGCACATCATACAGCCTTATCTGGATGACCTTCCTGCTCATTCGGCTAAGCGCCAAGACCGCCCGTCACATCTCCGCGAGATTTTTCTCTGTTGTCGACACTGCAACATCCGACTTAATCCGCACAAATGTGTCTTCTACGTGGAATCTGGTCGACTCCTCAGGTTTATCGTCTCCCGAGAGGGCATCCGCTTGGATCCCCTTAAAGTCAAAGCCATTTTGAATCTTCCTCCCCCTGCTTCTTTGCGGCAACTGCAGAGCTTGCAGGGTAAAGCAATTTCTTATGATGATTTATCCCGAATTATGCTGAAGTGGCAAAAGGTTTCACGCGGTTACTTAAGCGTGACACCCCGTTTCGATGGGATGCCATAGCTGAGGAGTCTTTTGCACATCTTAAAACTCTTCTAGTTTCCACCCCTTTGTTGCGGCCTCCAAATTATCATCGCGATTACACGTTGTATTTGGCCGCTGCTGATACCACCATCGTTATGGTTCTAGTTCAGGATGATGATGATGGTACTGAACACGTTATCTACTACCTTAGCCGCAACTTGTTAGATACGGAAACTCGATATGTTTATGTTGAGAAGTTGGCCCTCGCTGCTGTTTACACTGTTCAATGCTTCCATCATTACATCTTGTTGCGTACAACGATAGTGATCTCCGATTGCAACCCTATGACCTACATTCTGTCACGCCAGTTGCTGGGGGTAAAATACTCGAAGTGGATAGTCATCCTCCAAGAGTTTGACTTGGAATTTACTACTGCCAAGTCTAAGAAATCACTCGTCTTCGCTGAGCTGTTGTGTTCTCTACCATCCACTACTACCTCCTCTCAGTTAGAGGATTCCATTGCAAACGAAACTCTCTTCCTCATTAGCACCCTCGATCCCTGGTACGAGGATATTATTGTCTACTTGCAGACGTCTTCTTTCTGTCCCGAGACCTCTAAGGAGGCTCGTCGATGGATCCGACATCAAGCCCAACCATATCGCATCGTTGGGGACACCTTGTACTGTCTCGGTGTGGATTCGGTTCTTTCCCGATGTTTGAATTTCGAAGAAGCAGAGAGAGTTTTAAATGATTGCCACTCAGGTGCATGTGGCGGTCACATGTCTGGATATGCCACCGCACAGAAAATCCTCCGTGCTGGCTATTTCTGGCCCTCCATTTTCAAAGATTGCATTCTTGCTGTCCATTCATGTCATGAATGCCAGATTTACCAACGGAAGATGCGTGCACCCCCTACTCCATTGCACCCTATTGTAACTGTCGACCCTTTTGCTAAATTGGGCATCGATTATGTGACCTGTAACCCTCACTCGGCTGAGGGGCATGGGTACATCATCGTTGCTATTGATTATTTCACGAAATGGGCCAAGGCGATGCCTACATTGTCAGAAGACGGTCACACCGTGGCGCAATGTTTATTCAACCATGTTATTTCATGGTTCGGAGTACCCCAAGCCATCGTCACTGATCACGGAAAACATTTTCGAAATCACATGATGACCGAGCTAACAACCCAATTGGGCCTTAGGCATGATAGTTCAACCCCGTACTATCCTCAGGCAAACGGTCAAGTGGAAGCCGTGAACAAGGTTTTGGTCACGATGCTTCAAAGAACTGTTGGCATGCATAAGTCCAATTGGCATTTTATGTTGTTCTCTGCTTTGTGGGCCTACCGTACCTCCGTGAAGGACGCCACCGGTTTTACTCCTTTTTATTTAGTTTATGGACTGGAGGCGACCCTTCCTATTGAGTGTGAGATTCCTTCATTAAAGATAGTCGTCGAGTTGCTCCCTGATACTACTCCAGTAGAAGAGCATCTTCTTTACTTAGAACGGTTGGATGAGACTCGTTGTCTAGCCTCCTTAGCTATTGAAGCTCAGAAGAAACGAGTGAAAACTCACTTCGATAATACTGTCAACCCCTGCTCTTTCATCGAGGGAGACCTAGTACTGCTCTATGATCAAGCTAACGATAAGCTGGGGGTAGGAAAACTCGAGCCCATGTGGCACGGGCCCTATATTGTGAAAAGCGTTTTTCAAAAAGGTGCCTATGAGCTTATTGATTATGAAGGCAATCCCCTGGATAGGCCCCGAAATGGGTTTTATCTCAAAAAATATTATGCGTGAGTCCAAGCACTATCTTTTTGTACATACGTATGCTTTAAGCACTGTGTTGTGTGTGCATGATTTTATAATTGTGTTTTGGTATGTCAGTGTGATTGCCGCTTATTGTGTCTTTTGCTTCTTGAACAGATGTCTGGATTGCCTTACGTTGGTTTCGCTGATGGTGCTTCCCGCATTACACGTAACTTGTCATCTGCGGCATGGGTGATCTACGATCCTCATGGTGAGTTGGTAAACATTCAAGGGGTTTGTCTAGGATGTACAATGAACAATGTTGTTGAATATGGTGTTGTTATTGAATTTTTAGCTGAGGCGATTAACCACGGCATTCACACATTGGTTGTGAATTTAGACTCTCAACTGGCAGTCCACCAACTCAACGGACGTTATTCCATCAGAGATCATCAAATTTTAAGGTTGTATTTACGTGTTAAGTTATTAGAAAGGGATTTTGATTTCATTACTTATCAACATATTCCAAGACGACTTAATACGTTACCGATGCATTAGCTAATTATGTGTTGGACAGGCATTTGCATAATATGTGAATCAACATAATACAAGAATCATAAAGCACAATAAGACCATAAAACATGTATCTATTAATATATATTATATAATATAATATATATTATATATATATATATATATATATAATATATTATATATATATATATATATGCGTGTCCAGAATGTTTGCACCCCGTGCATCATCAAAAAATAGTACATGTCCGTCTAAATACATCTGGAGACAGCATGTCTCTCAAAAAATATGCATGAAAAGAAAAGCCTAGAGATCTAGTCTCGGTGGTGCTCATGGTAGCACGTCACCGCTCGCACTAGACACCTCAAGAGTCGGTGGATGCGAGTTGGCACCCCTACTGTGTGCCTCTGGTAAGCTAGCGGGACATCTGCTAGCCGAGCGTAATCTGGGATCCCCCGAGTGATAGCCTCGAGGTTCTGGATAAGCTCCCCTCTGTCATCGCCCTCCTCCTGAGGATCTCCTCCTGCTTCTGTTGCTACTGGATGTCTCCTCGCAATGGGAGACAGGCCAACTGGACGCTCTAGGCCAACATCTGCATGTGCATATAAAAGTCATTAGGACAAGCATGTACTAATAAAAACAAAAAAAATCATAAAAATACAAAATCAAAATGAGGACGTACCAATCTCCTCATCCCAATCCTCTCCATCCGGAAGGGGAAGGTCAGGGTCTCCAGTGAAGTCTATCCCCGCATACGACCAGTCTTCCACCATGATCAGTTGGCGGCGGAGCCACCTGAAGAACTCCGGTCTGAAGGACATCTGCTGGCCGCCACCACCCCTCGGCATCAGTGCCGCCCATCGAGCCATCCTCGTCTCTCGAGGTGTCGGGTCTGCCACCAAGGCCCCTTGGCCTTGGAAGCTTGGCACACGTTCCAAGAAGAACGTCATCAAGATGGAGCCATACCCGAACTGCTGCAGCTTGCCCCGATTGGCCTTTGTCAGCTGCCTCTTCATATTGGTCGTCACAGCTGACGCCCAATTGAAGACTGTCGGGCTAAGACACTCCATTGCTAATAGAATATGGTTCCTCATTGCTTCGTGAGGCGCTTGTGCCCCCGCAGCGCGTGTGAAAGTGAATAGTAATGCCCGCATTGTCAAGTCCTGAACGGTGGGGATATCCACCTTCGAACTGCCCTGCCCATATTTTGCCTCTGGGCAAATTCGGGCCTTCACTTCATCCATCTTCTCTCGAGATGGCCTACTCCCAGTCAATCGAGGCACCGGCCCTCGTCGTGACAGTCCAGTAAATAAGTACACATCCGATATGTCCAAATCCAGTACCTGATCCCCTATCTGGAACACCTGTTCCTCAACGTCCCACAAATCGATCAAGTATTGCAAGAGCTCTTGCTGAGCCCGTAAATAAGATAACATGAAGTATTTTTTGAGCCCACATGCTTTGAGAGCTTCCATGCAATCTTCATCAGCTAGGGGCAAAGTGTCCACTTGGTCATGTTCCCGTTCTTTCCATACAATCACCATTTTTGCGGATGGCCCTGCAAAAACAAGTTAAAATGATGCATTAGAACCTCAGAAAACTTGAAATTGCAGCTAAAATGGGATTAAATTTGTTAAATTTGGCCTAGAAATGCACGCGGCCGTTGGTATGGTTGTTTCTAAAACAGTCGCGCCCATGGGCGCGTGCCCTATGGGAAATTTTCCCCATTGGCGTGGATCCATGCCCGAAACCTGCGCCAATGGGCGAAACCCCCAAATTTGAAATTCCCCCCATAGGAAATCAAAATGCAGGTAAAAACAAAATTTAAATGGATGGAAATGAAGCTAAGGACAAGACCTCTTACCTGGCACTGACGGTGCTCGGAATGGTCCACTGGATTGGCCGCAATCGTCAACAGAAGGTCACACTCCAAAAAGCCCTAATCGCGCTCTCCAAAGGTAGAAAGTGAAAAGTAATTTTTATTTTACTATTTTCACCTTTTATAGCTTTTCAACCCTAATTAAAGCTTTAAAAAGTCATTTTATGAATATTTTTATGGATATTTGTGTCGAAAATGGGTTTTACGCTGGTTTTTTGTGCAGCGACAGGTGTTTATGGAGTTTTCATGGCGAAACGAGTTGTATTTTATACTTTTTTGGACTCAGTAAATACACAAAAAGTCACTTTGGAGTCATCTTTTGCTCTTTTCTGACTCTCTAAACATGAAAAGAATGTCGAGTTGGTCCTCTCGACTCGTTAAACGAACATGAGAGGTGGTCATCTTTAAACCCTTTTCTGACCATTTAAAAACGAAAAGATCGTCGGACCCTTGTCGTTTCCGGTTCGTTAACGGTCACGAAGCGACGTGGTTTTGATCGCTTGTTTTTTACTTTTTTAGATCAAAGTCACTACTTATGAAAAGTACTCCTCGGTCGTAATGACCGGGCGGTTCTTTCGAGCATGGTTTTATACTTTTTCGGGCTCGAGAGACACAACTTTACGAAAAAGGACACCACTGGAGTTTCCTTTTCACTATCTTTCCAAACTCTCCAAACATGAAAAGGCGCCAAGATTTTCCTTTGTCAGGCTCATTAAAACTTTATGACATTGGATTACATCGTGATGACGCCTCTCAAGCATATGCTATCCCCGTCAAGCTTGCCATCCAAAAATAACCAGGGTACTCACCAGAAATGGCGGGGGAATAGAGGGATCGTAATCATCGTCGTGTCAGCAGTATGTTGCTCTTGAACATGGCACTTGTCTGAATTCATGTCTGGGTGGGGACATCTCATCTTGTTTCACACTTGCCTCCATGGGTTTGGGATATCCTGTTTTACCATTCATCTGCTCATCGTCTTGTCACCATGACCCTTGATCATTTGATATCAAATACTGCCAAGTCCACTGTTGTGCCGCCGATATGTTCAAGAGAAGTTGACCTCTACAGAATACTCAACCTCCCTCTGATACTTCACACAAAACATTTTATCCTTCTCCGTCTCGTGTCGATGATGTGGGAAGCATTATGGCCCACCTTCAATCAAGTTCACTTCCTATCGACTTCAGCTCATTATCTAGGAAGTTGACTTAGAGACTCCCTTTAGGTACCTTGGAGCCTGCATGCCTCAATGGCAGGTTCTTCGTATTCAACGCGAGGTTTTCATCATCGGCCTCTGATCGGATGCTTCTACGGGTGTTCGACACTAGCTCATTGATTCACACACCGTGGATTGTACCTATAGTACCTTGAGGACCATTGTCATTATTGGTGGTACCTCTCGCGTTTGTTAACAGTTTTCATCATTGACTGGTAATCAGACGATGTTCTCGCATGTTCGACTTCGACTCCTGTATTCGCATGCTTGAAATTTTACTTTGTTCGGGTCGAGTTGGAGCGCAAGACCCTGGATTTTGTATATTGGGATCCAGGCTGCATTTTGTGGATTATTATAATCACTACATGACTCATTCACTGGATGGCTGCAACCATGCCTGAGTCCATTCGTTGATCCTCATTGGATGGCTGCGTCCATACCTGGCATCCAAATTTTTATGTACTCTATTATGGATGGCTGCGCCCATACCATGTACATCATGTATTTGAGATATCAGTTGTATTCCGTGCAGGTTGTCTGGTGGTCGTGTTTTCAAATCAACCATGTTCTTGTAAAGCACTTCACCCCTCTCTCTCAGGCTTCATGTTTTAGGGGGCATCTGTTACACAGTATTTTGTCACCGTCCCTGTTACCCCTTCTCCCGTACATTGGACGACCTATTCCGGGACCTGTGAGAAGTGACATGACTTGAAAACACCTGCTTTGTATCCCTTAAAGTATGTACTCTATATGCTCTGAAGACACCTTCTGCAAAATACCCAAAAATATAGCCCTTTCTCCATTGGCGCTGCCCCAAAATGTAGTGCTCGCGCCAATGGGATAAATACTCCAAAGAGGGCGTGCCAGCTGGCCCTCTGTCTCAAAGTCGCACTAGCGCCAACCCAGTTGGGTAAAGTTTTTAACCATCAAACTTCCAAAGGTTCCTTCCAGCTTATCCATTAACTATTTCCAGTTTGGATTGATTCAGTTGGGCTTCGTATCTCCCAAGGAGGGAAGTAGTTCTCCACCTCTCATGGAAGCTTCCTTATGATAAGGATAATCCCATGAATCAAGTGGATGGTCTTATCTACTCCTCACATCTCTATATAAGCTTGTTCTTTCCCATTTGACAAGCTAGTTGGTAATTCTTGGTTAATAATTCTACTTTTCAAGCTCCCAAAGTCTGAGGATTGCTAAGCTCATCTCGTAAGAGGCCTTGTGTATCCCTATGAGGCTAAATCTTTAAGGAGGAGATCCATGTCCAAGTGATCAAGGAGAGAGAGGCTTGCTCCCATCCCCTATAAGCTTTACAAGGCATGTGTTGCTGATTCACCCAGCC
This sequence comes from Pinus taeda, assembly GCA_000404065.3. Lineage (NCBI taxonomy): Eukaryota > Viridiplantae > Streptophyta > Pinopsida > Pinales > Pinaceae > Pinus > Pinus taeda. Next base: position 10,845 of record APFE030964813.1, on the reverse strand, counting down.
AAAGGAGGATTTGACGTCAGAACTCGGTTGTATTCTCTTTTGTTTTATCAATAATAATAGATGACTATCATTACGGTTCCACTCATGTGCCTTTACTATGATGTTTGAGTTGTATCCTTTCTGACTGATACATAGTTTCATTTCCCGGATTTTATGCTTGTATTTGTTTTTTTATTTGCATGTGTAGGTGTCTATTCACGGAGATCGTGAGGATTGTGACCAGCTGAAGCGAAAGAATGGAAGCAACGACCCTTCTACGAATATAAGCGTTGGATTCGAGGTAGGCTCTCATCATTGGCCTTTTCTTTGCAATTAGGAACTTGCGTGTTAGCGTTGTTTGATTGTTGCTAGACCTCAGTTGGCTAGTGGGATTGCCTTTGTCCGCAGAGGGGATTTACCTACACAACAGGACCTACCAGAGGAGATGCAAAGATGTGTGGTGGGAGTACCATGGGATTGGGTGTGGATATTTCTATGGCTGGAAAATGCCATCATTTCTTCCTGCTTCTCATCCTGAGAAGGACCCATAGATGGATGACCAAATCCTTTTTTATTAGACATTATTATGGGCATAAGCCCTAATTTTGTAGGACATTTTGTCTCGATTTTGTCCCCAGCGGAGTCCCCAGTTTTGTTGCAGGTGGAAACACCCTAGGTTCTTGGGTTTAAAACCCCAACAGAGAGGATGACATGCATCCTAAAGAAACATGTAGACAAAAAGTCTAAATCATTAAACTACTGAAGTAGGAAGAAGAGGTATTACCCATAGGTCCTATATTCGAGGTCAATCTTGCAGGTTCTAAACCCTTTACTCCTTCCAATGCATTTAGAACCTATCACTTATCCAAGCAAAGCATATACAACAATAGTAATAGAAAGCATGTTTATGATATAGGTGTTAAATCATATAAGCATGTGAGAAAAATGAGCATTAACATAAGATTTCATATGTAAATCATAACATAGGTTAATGCATAAACACAATAAATATCAGGAACATAACAACATTTCTTTATTGATATAAGCTAAATGAAATGTGGAAACTACAACCTGAGTCTTCCTCCAGCTCCAAGTGGAACCATCCTCTGGATCTGTGTTACCCAGGCCTCAGTAATCCTCCTCCGTAAAGGTACACCAGGATGTCATGCAAAGATTATGGACACCTCAAAGAAGGAAACAAAGGTTTCCTATAACTTGGGAGTGGAGGAGGCACAAGGATTTCTTCATACTTGATCAGGGATGTAATCAACTATAATATCAATATCTCATCGCCCCTCCCCTTAGGCCTTCCCATGGAGGTTTATTTATACTTCTCCAAATTAGTTTTTTCAGCTGGGAAATAGTTGGGCCACTGGCTATAGTAGGTGAGTAACAGGTAAAACCCATAAAATCCACCAAAATTTAGGGAGATTATATATTTTTTAGTGTTTGAACACATATACACGGGTTGGGTATAGACTAACCCATGTGTACATGCTTTTTATACAGGGCGAATTATTGTATGGGAAGTAAAACACTATTTTTTAGAATTTGGACCTAGTTTGGAAATGAAGGGTTTCTATAGGCCATAGCCAGAGCATCCAATCCACCAAGGGTGGTAAATGGTGCTATAACACCATGTTGAGCATTTAATTTTAGTCCGCTGCACATTACACAAAGACTCCCCATGCTTATTCATGGCTCACAGAGCTGAGTTGTACCTTCGCATGGCATCTCTTTTTTTCATTTACATCCTCAAAGCATGCATTGAATGTTTCCAACCACCAACATTACTACTACACATTTAAAACTGCAACTGCCAACCCATACGCATTTAATGGCTCCTTTTACTTTTATATCAAATCTCTTCCATCACAGTGTTGTGTAATGGTGCAACACTTAAGAAATTGTCGATTTCCGACCTCTAGTAATGTCAAACTACTTTTGGTTTGATTCCTTGCTAGATTTCCATCATAAGACCGGGTGCTATGACCTGAAAACCCATTTAGCATTGTGTCAGATGCCTTTTCTCCTTTGTATTGTGTATTATCAAAGCTTTTCCATTGCAGTGGTGTATTGGAACTTCATTCATAAACACACATATGAAAGCAATAAACAACAGATTATGATTGTCCTTGGCCCTTTTTTTAGCCCCCTTTTTGCATTTTCCTCCCTAGGGCCGACGGTTGTGACCGAGGGATTAGCCTTAAGGCACTAAGTCTTTTAGCACTCTGCCGTGGGCATTTTTCCTTTGTTAAATCTTTGCACCCTTAGTTCCATGACCAAGCACTAAACACATCAGAGCCCCTCTCATCGACCCTTTTAAAATGTTACCAAGTACCAACAACTCCAAACCTCTGATCATTGACTTCTGATATGATGTGTCACTGTCACGTGGCACTTTCTTAGTGGTGACACGTGTCACTCATGTATGGTCCATTATGCCACCTAATATGGTTGATACTTCCTACCACGTGTCCTCATAAGAACTCACCTGATGCCACCATGTGTCCATCAAAGGAAAGAGAAAGGGACACCATCAACCTTGTTTTTACGGAAAATTCCTTTGCTAATTTTATTTTGGCATTCTTGATGGCTTTCATCACAATCAAAGTTTTAACCCTTGTCACAAAATTTCAAAGGGTTGCACTTGGGAAGTTTCTATCTTCAAACTTTCGATATGCGATACAACCTGAATACTTGACCTCCGATCATCGATGCATCGATATGCTCAAGTGCCAACCTCTGAATGCAATCACCGATATGGCTTTATCGTTGACCTCCGATTGCTATCACTGATATGGATTTATCTTTGACCTCCAATTGAAATCGCCGATATGCAATATTCTTGCCTTCTCCTCACCTCAAAGCCCTGAACTTCAGCACGTCATAACTTTTGAACCAGGAATCCATTTCTAGACTTCCACATATCACTAAAATCTTATTTAAGAACTTCCAATGGGGGGGGGGGGGGGGGTCTGTTATAGGCTTTAAGTCATTATGTTGCAAGGAAAGTGACTTCAAAATTCTATACTGAGCCTTGTTTGACATCAATACCAATACTTAAACAACCACCTATACACAACTAGCCCTCAAATGTCCAACAATAACCTCATCCGTGTCATTAAAAATACCATATTCTCTAAGTAGTGAAACTGGCACTCTACTTTGCTGAATTCCTTATGGGTTGAATGAGTCACGCCTAAGTCTTCTCTGAGCACCTCCCCTTACTTCCTAGTATACATAACATAGCCATCCTCCCATCGAACATTTACTTGCCCACTCTCTAATTATCCCAAGAATCCCAAGGCAAGCCTTGTCGTTTAGTTTAACGTAGGATGGACTCTTTGCACAAGCTACAAGAAGAAAGGTTGAAAGAAAAATAAAAATTTTCACTTCACCAGAGTCATATCAAGAGATGGTTTGATAGAAAGTCTAAATGGAAGAATAACTTTAGTGTGGGTGACCTAGTCTTGAAATGGGATAAAGCCCATGGGGACAAAGGAAAACAAAATAAGTTTCAGTCCCTATGAATTTGTCCTTACACAATCCATGAATAGCTTGGCCAACACACATATCATCTTCAATCACTTAACGAGAAGGTTGAATCTCTCCTCATCAATGGCCAAGACTTAAAGAAATATTTTCAACAAATATTTGGGGTTACACCCCACACTTTGTACATAGTCCTTTGTTGTTTGTTTTTTATTTCATTGCTTCAGTTTTATATTGTTTTTTTCTTGTGAATAAGTATTGTGCTTGACTGTGTTATGACCTCTAAATGTGTGTGTGGCTAACGTTAAAAGAGCCTTGTGACATTGCAGTGCTTGGCTAGCCTTATGTTTTTCTTCCTTATGTTGGTTGCATCTTTTGGCCAATGAAGTTCTGACATAAAATATGATATTTCCGTAGCGAGATTTTTGGTCCAACCATGAACCCGTGTCTAGTCTGGAAACTTCATGCCTATACTCAATTTTCTGCTTTGGTGTGTTCAAGCCTATCCAACTAGTAGAAATTGAGAAGGGGAAAAATCTAAATAAGAAAAGCTATATCAGAGGTCTTCATATGCTTCTCTGAAGGAACAACCTCTCCTGCTCTCAATAAGTTTGGATCCCTCTTCCACCCCAAAATGAATAAGTTCTGATGCACAATTCTCCTTAAATAAATAAATAAATAAAGGTGAAAGAAGAGAAATTCTTCTTGCACAGAGGGGTGAAGAAAGAAACTATGTCAGGGTACTGTCAAGGTTCGCTGGAAATGGAGCAATGTTTGTGTTCCTGTGTGACTCCGCTAGGGTACTATCCAGGCTTGATGACAACAAAGCAACACTAGAGATGAGAAACTGTACTCTGAAAATATTAAGCTCACAAGCTAAACTACCCTTCCCAATTCAAAACATTGTGATTATACTGAATCTTATCATGTGCTTGACTAAGAAGGTATAGAAGGGACCATGTCTTCCCATGGGGTAAGTAGGGAACCCAAAGTAATCGACACGATGAATCAATACTCCCTGAAGGACCAAGGCCCTGTACAAAAGAAAATACCCAAGATAGAGAAGCTACAATTCAATTATTGTGTCACCAAGAGTTGTAGCAACTGCAACACGCTCCAAAACTTAGGCTTGCACTCAATTTTTAGAGCCTTCCTTGGTCTTTCCCTTAATTTTTGCAAACACTTAAGCTCATTTCACAAGCTTTCCCAAAGTTCTTGTAATCCTTTCGCTTGTTTGATTAATTGTCGTCATTCGGCATGTTTGACTGTCAAGCTATATTTTTTAACCTATTTTGGTGGTTTTGAAAGACAATCTTCATGTATATGAGTTTTCCTAGCCATTTAAACACCTGTCACACTCATACGCAATGTCTAGAGGACTATCACACAAGTGTTGTCATGGTCATCCTAAAGTATATGTCAAGTGTTGCACTTGTCTCTTCTTGTCATGAGATAGTAACACATAGGGAAATGCTTTATTTTTTTTTTATAGTCTATGTCGTCATGTCGTAGAAGTATGCTAAATTTTTTATCATAGTTAAAGTTCATCACAAGTCTATCTTCCTCCTACACTTAGCCATTTTTAGAAAATCTTCCCAATCAAGAAACTTAGCTTTACCAGGCCCCGATTGAACTGTGCATTGCACAATATCAGCCATTAGTGATATGACCTTGCTTCTTGGAACTATGCAGTATGTAGTCATTGTCCTCCAAGGAAGATATACTACGCAATTCCAGAGCCCAGTAGCCTTCCTTGGTCCCCAGAATTACACAATTGTTTCTTTGAGTCTGACTTGAACTGCGCACATCGTAATTTCAGTCCTCAAGATTTTCCCTTTACCTACTGGAACCCAATAGTGTGCAAAAATCCTATCCTCCCTTGGCTTCCATAATTGTGTTGACATGTCCTCCATTTCCCTCCCTCAATGGGAGCTCACCGATCTCAAGAACTTCGCAAATTATTCCTCCAGGCCTCTCTACTTCCCAGTCCCCTTTGCCTCTGAAAATTGCACGTAACTGACCTTGCATGGCCTCATCCTGCATCACCCAATTCTAATTTGAACTGCTCCATCTTGACTCCCAATGGCCACTGTGCAATTTCTTTCCCCAATGGGGAATGTACTGAAAAGTTCCTCAGTCAAGCTTAAGTTGTTCTCTTTGCAGTCTCAGTGATCAATCCCTCTCCTTATCACCTAGACCTATGAAATTCACATTTATTGGTCCCTCTCTCCCATCTTGTCACTTATTCTAGGATCAGTTCATGTATAATAATGCAACATCTTTGACTAGGGATTTTTTGGATTGATGTCATCCCGTCATGAGTGAATTGCAGGAACAGGTACAATATCAAGTCCTGGAGAGATGATGAAGAAGGAGAAGGAGGGAAGCATTCTTAAAGACTCACTTGTAGACGAACATACGATTGGACCTACCAAGAGAAAGTGATGGAACACAAGTGTGCAACCACCTGCCTAGAATGAAGATCATTGAAGACCTCACATCATCAAGATATGTGGAGGAGAAGAGAAATCATATCCAAGAACACATCTATCACTCAACAACAATAACAGCTTGAAATTACGACATCATCAAGCCAATCCATGTCAACAGTTTCATGTCAATTCATTTCACGAGTTTTCATATGCCACATCACTATTGTGGGCCACTTATATTGTAAATAAAATGTATTGTGAAGTGGAAGTCCAATGGACACACATGAATATCAAGATTCATGTAAGTTGAAAAGCCATAGGAAATTGAACAGTCATGAGTGTAGTCAAAGAGTCACAAGGGGTAAGCATCACTCCTTATTTATATATACCCCCTCATTGTATGGACAAATGAATTTTCACCTTAGCTCCTCCTGCTAAGAATTAGAGAGATCAACTAGTTCTTTGAGGATCAAAAAGTGGCTCCAATGTCCCGCCACTAGGGCTAGTGATGTACATTGTAAATATGTGTCTTGGAACTTTTTCTTAATAAAAGAAGCCTTTTAAGGCCAGCATGCTCTTCATGCATGACTTATGAATGCTTGTAAGACTATTCTATGAATGTTTGTATTTCATGTTTTCTTTCACATGTACTAATATAGTTGAACTATTTCAGTTATTTTAATGCTTATCTTGTTGAGAATGTGGTGTAATGGTAATTATTGTTCTCTCATCCTTATGGACTATTTTGTAGGATGCTAAACATATATTTATTCACTCAACTATTGTAATGACTGTCAAATCCATTGTGGAATATTCCGCTGGATGTTAGATGGATCTTCCCTTGGTCATTGGTTGTAACAACTCTCACATCCGTTGTGGCCTATTCCGCTGGATGTTGGACATGTCTTTCTGGTTCATGGGTGTCTCTTCCTGGGTGGTACTATTACCTCTCACTTAGGAGCTCACTTTTCTTCCCCCCTTTTGCAATAACAGAACCTAGTGTTGGGCATGGAATCCCCCCCGAGGCATGTTTTTGGGCTTAAAGGCCAAGTTTTGACAAAATCTTGTTGTAAATCTCTGCGAATTTCAGGCACAGGGCATGAAAGTATGATAGAGTCATAGGATTGTCTACCCTATTTTTGTAATGTAATGTCGGCTGGATAGACCTACCCATGGTCGCGGACCATGGGATTGTATAAATAGAGCGAGGCTCTAAGTGTAGAAGATATCTAATATTAGGATAGTCAAGGATGAAGAATTGAGTCGTATCCATGGAGTAAAGCCTAGTTTTGGGTCATAGAGTAGGAAAAGGTTCTGCAGCTGAGTGCGTAGGGGCCTAGTAGTCCGCAGCTAAGTGCGCAGACCACTGTAGCTGAGTGCACAGGGTGGAGTCGAGTCTGTAATCAAGGAAGGAATTAATAAAGAGAAGTTTGGTAATAATTTTGTGTATCGGTTATTGGGTTAATACATGATTGATATAACTTGCAAATACATTGTTTATTTACTATGCGAAGGGCCAAACCCTAGACCAGTTGAACTAATCAGACATCTCCAGGGTGCATAAACCTGGTTCTAGCACCCTCCCATAGTACTTCGAGTGATACCTAAATTTGCGCTCCGTGGACTGTTACCGAAAGGGCAAGTAGTATTGGGATTTGTTTGGCTAATTAACTCTGAACCTGGGTTAGGCCCTAACAAGCCAACAAATGGTTCCATTACCAGGACCAGGATCTACACAGAGATGTCTAATGTCATATCACTAGAACCCGATAAAGAAAAGAATTGAAGATTGGTTGGACAAAAAAATTCACAAGTTTGTGCTGCAAGAAAATAGGAATCCATGAATATCAAAAGAAGAGTGGTTAGATTGCTACTTGTATATGGAGATCCACGAAATTTTCTTTGCATCCTTCCCAACTGAGTTGTACGAGTGAATCACGAAGCTAGCAGATAGTCAAAGAAGGTGTAGACTCGACAAAACTATTGTGTGGACTCCAAAATTGGTGGCAGACTGGAAGCCTCAGAAGATAAGATCACGCACGTTATGGATCACTGTCTTGATCGAATTATATGAGGATTTATCACCGAGTTCACGGTAAATACTTAAGTCAACTATAGCGAAGCAAAACAATGCTTCCTTAAAGGACCGCGAGGTAAGTATGTTAAATCTATGAACACTTGGATTAAAATGCTACTGTGTGAAAAATGAGTTATGCGAATAAATTGATGTTTGGGGCTACGCGGAGTGGGAGGTTCTACAGAAATGAGGGTAGTGTAGAATTAGAAACCAGAACCTTTATTTCACCTCTGCGAGAGAGCAGGGAAGAGCTCATGAAGGTCTCACCAAGGTCATTTTGATAAAGCAACGAATTACATGCGTACCACTCCCACCTATACCATCGCCAGTTTCACCATATTCAACCCCATCTTCGCCCGCACCACCTCCGCCACCACCACAGTTCACTATGGCAAGCGCGATAAAGTTTCCAATGTTTAAGGCAGTAGGGAATGAAGACCCAGACCAGTTTTGGTTCATGGTAAAGGCTATATGGGAAGCACAGGGAGTCATGGATGAAAATATAAAGAAAGCAACATTGGTCAACACTCTACAGGATCACGCATTGACATGGTACATTAAGCATTCCAATGACAATCCGAATGCAAGGATTATGGATATCTAGGCTACACTAGACAAAGAGTTTAGCAGGACAAAATCAGAGACACAGTCGATCATTTGATTTAAGGAAATTGTGATGCTTCCAGGCGAGACCCCCTGGGAGCTAGATCAAAGACTGAAGAGTAAAATACGTGAAGCCAATATGACCTTCATGGATGGGCAACACCATGCCCAGTTTGTAGCATCGCTAACGTCGAATATAAGGAATGCATTGTCACAACAGAAGCTAACCACTCAGGCTGAGGCCTTGGAGATGGCAATGAGACTGCAGGAAACCCCGATACAAGATCCTAACCTAGTGTTTTAGAGAAAACTAGTGTCGATTCGGACTGCTAGTCCCACTAAGATGGGTAGCTATATTAGAAACAAACAATCAAAGAAATTCAAGATTTCCTTTAAGTGTAATACATAAGAGGGAAGAAAAGAGAACCAACCTGGATCTTTCGCTTTGATCCTTACTGGATTTCTCTTTCCCTTGATAGAATTTGCCACTCCTATCCTACTTGTCCCACTTCAAAGGGTACCTATAGAATCAAAGTAACAGAAAACCATCAAAGCATCTCTATCTAAAACATCATAAATAGTGCAGAATCATAAACACATTGACCATACAATTGCATTCATAAACAATAAGATTCACAAATACACGATTATATGGAGGAAAACTCAAAGAACTTTATTAATAGTAGAAGAGAGGATTACAACCCAGCTATCTGATCTAGCATCATCCTCCTAGTATAGAAGCCCTCTTCACCTCATGAAAAGCAAGATCACCCAACAATACAATGTCTCTTTGTAGAAATTTTTAATAATAAACACATATTCAACAGAGATTATCCTGATCATGCACTATTGTGGAATACATGCACAATACATAAGCTCCTCTACGTTGATCATCAATTTAGCAGCATCAAAAACAATGAAAACATCAATAGCATGCACACATTAACATAGTATGTAACCCGAGGAAATCTTACAACTAAAAACCCCACACTATCTGTATATTAAATGATTGAGAACATGTAACATTACATAGTCAATACTCCTCACAAGTATCCAGCACTATCTCCACCTGTTACACACAAACCAGCTCAGACCCAAACAAGTCACAAGTTCAAATCTGCTCCACTGCTTTGCCTGCCTCTATTGCATAAACCTGCTTAGAATCACTCACACTGGAAATCACATGAGCATAGGCTATTCTACTGGGAAAATCAATGCAATAATCATTGGCATACTCAATACATTTCTTGTGCAAATCCTCATGCACAACTATAGTCACAACTGATAGCAATCTCAACCTCTAACACCTGTCCCTATTGAACTATACATGCACTGACATGAAAATGAGTTAAATGATGTATTCTTTAGTTGCTTTATGAGTTAATAATTATTTTAATAACTCATCATTAGTCTATTTACAGTTAGACTAGTTACAACTAGTTTAACCAAGTCAAATTGAACACAACTCCATCAACTCCACAATCAACTCCACCAAACTCAACTACTTGAGTTCTAACTGAAGTCTTGCATGCAACAACTTAACTGACCCACAATGAAAGTGTATTTCCTTCTGACAGCTGCATGTGCCACATCTGTAGCTCAAACTGAAGTGCTCCAAGAGGATAAGATAAAGTTTATTGTCCAAATATTATTATGAGACAATAATATTAGACTTTTCTATTTTTGACTAGCAGTCTAAAAATAGACTCTGATCACTCCTGCTGTGATCAAAAAATAGAAGTCCATCTATTTTTCCCAACATGACCAATCATCCATAAACAAAATTCTACAGCTCATAGACCATGATCCATATGTCTAAAAATAGACTTTGCGCCATAATTTGCCTGCGGACCCACTTAGTGAAGGCGACTCCTTTCCACTAAGCTCCATCATCTTGTTGCATTCTCAACACTCTTCTCACAGATAAACCAATAACACTTCCTTACAAATTACAAAATTCCAGCCTCTAGATCTCTTAGATGAGGGATCCATTTATAAATGTCTTGCAAGGGTGTGAGTTAGCTCTGGGTTTTTGATTAGTGTCATTCCACTGATAGTTCTTGGTTCCACTTGGATATTTCATTGATCTCTTACTCATCCCTCGGCAAATTCAGAGAGGCAAGTGTCACAGGAGAAGTTTCTAGAAGATTTCATGATCATCCACTTAGAAAACTGTCTCTACCATTTGTCTATTCTCGCTCATCGCACCCCACAGAAGGCTCTTTTAGTATGCATCGCACCTGACTAGTGTGGCAGCCA